>JAGFMK010000211.1:0-52038 GCA_021030975.1 Lichenothelia convexa | reverse complement strand
GGGGGAACGAGGGGTAGAGGATGTGATGGGGTATGCGGTAGATGGTGAGAAGAGGCGGTGGAGGGAGAGTGTGATTGAGAGGAGGGCGGAGGAGCTGAGAGGACGGATGGAAGGGTAGGGAGGAGGTAGATCTGGGATGAGGATTGGGAAAGGAAAGGGAGGGTTGCGGTGGTGGTTAGTGAGATTGGGAGTGCACTGTAAGGAGCTGAGAAGGAGGATGCGGGAGTTGGTGGGCTTCTTTTATGTGAGGGACGCGAGATACGATAGCAGGAGGATTTTGTTTGCACGGAATGGATGATGGAAGCAATTCCAATAACCGAAGAGCGCAATCTTGGCCTTTTTTTGGAGGGCTTGTGGCGTGCCTCCTTCTTACATGCATGAAAATCTAACTGAACGCAACGTACCTCTCTGTCCTGCCTCTTAGGCGAAGATTGCCGGTAGACTGCGATGTTACACAGTAGATCTTTACACCCTTTCGTTGCTCCGGTCAATGGGGGCGAGGGTGTATACCAGAGACATGAGGAAGTGGGAATGAGGAAGAGAATGGCATACCCAAGGTAGCAGGAGACCGATTACACGGAATGATAAGAATAGTATAATACTGTGTACTTCTACATATACAAAAACTATCGCTGGGCTATGACCGTACAAGCATAAGGAGTGCCTTATTGTTTACATGATCGGGACAATGCCTACGGCCCACAGCTGCGACAGATCCTGGCTTTAGACGGTAAAGATCTTTACAAATCCACGGGGCGACGTTTTAATGCGAGCGTAAATCGGCATCGAAGCAGTGCGATCGAGATGCGGTCAAAGACCACACCAGCCGGTACCGTTAAGCAGAAAGAAGGGATAGTAGATCTGACATCGATGGTTAGCGGACATCGTGGAGACTCTGGAATTCCAACAAACCATTGGTAAGCCACCAGTAAAGTACGCTGCCAGTTGCCCGCTGCTATCAACTACCACTTGCCTACAACTGAGGACATCTACTACAGTTAACCCGGCTGGGAACCCAGCAGTAATGTTCACCGTGTAGGTTTGAGCGGTAGAACCCAGGTTGTTCACCACTGTCAAGGTCATGAAACTGGATGTTCCCTTGCGCACTGCGACATCGTGGCTGTCAGAATAGACAACTTGGCTGTGCCATGTGAGATAATCCGAGGATTTCGCAATGGCTAGCTTGCGGATTGCGTTCAGAGAAGTGATGAACTTGTAAAGTGGAGCGTCGGTGTTGTAGCCGGTCAACCAGATAGCCTCACGGTCGTATGGATCGTGTCCTCCTGCCAGGTGCTGCTCTTGACCCTCATAGACTATAAAAATGGTCAGCCGGAGAATGTTCTTGCTAGTGGAAGATAGATTTGTCCACTTACCGGTGGGGATTCCATCGGACATCATTGTGAACGCGATGATATTCTTATCGAGCTACACATTGAATGTGGTTGTCAGTATGTCGATCGAGCAAGACTGTATTCAGGTTTGACTTACTACCATGTCATCTGTATAATACGCGAAACGTGGCTGGTCATGATTTTCCGCAAACGGAGACATAAGGGTTGTATCTTTACACCTGTAATTGGTATAGCCCAGCACGTTGACTAGATTGTACGAGGTGATGGAGGTGTTGGAAAAAAATTGAGTGGCCTGGTAATAACTGCAGTTCAAGTGTCAGATGTGGGTGTACGTCTTACATCGGCCTCGGGACAGCACTTACGTGGGGTAACTGAATATGCCGTCGACAACGTTTTGATAAGGGCAAGCATAGTCGACGTTGCCATCAGATAATTCTCCGAGAGCATATACCCCTGCAGCAGTGTTGAACCCAGGCCAGAAATCCATCTCGACGTTTTTTACCGAATCGATGCGGATACCATCAACTGTGGCACCGATTAGCGTTGATTGAGCGACACGGCGGGGTACCATACTTGAGAATGTCGATATCAGCCATTTGATCCAGTCATTATACATACTCCTTACAACGGGTTCTGTTGTGTTGACATCTGGGAGTGGATAGTCGTCGTTGCCGATCCAACACTTTACAAGTCAGTCAATGATTGATCTTTTTCGGATGCAGGCAGGCGGCGTGGTTTCAGGTACTCACATCTTCAACGTTTGTTTGATTGTTATAGTCGGTGATCCAGCAGACAGGATGGAAATAGCACTGATCTGTGAACGGGTATAGCGTGCTATAATTGGTATTCTCGGCTTTTCCAGACCATCCGAAGTGGTTTGGCACAACATCAACCATTAGGTACTATCATTCTCAATGCGTATTCTCGGGACGGTCAACGATATACTGACCATTCCTCTCTTGTGTAAAGCCTTGGCCAACGCCTTGAGATCAGCCTGTTTACCGAAGTAGGGGTTCAATTCGTAGATATTCTGTGCGGAGTAGCCATGGTAGGCCCGTGAAGGATCTGCTATTTGTTTTACAACCGGCGAGATCCAAATCGCGTCAAAGCCCATGCCCTAGCTACGACTCAGTGGCCGTGGGGATAGTACTGGTAACCAACGAACCTGGATATAGTCGAGTTTTTTAGTAATGCCAGCCCATGTACCACCGCAGTATCCTTGAAAACCTGGTGGGCAAGCGGCCGTTGTCGAAAGGTCTGTTCGCGCAAATCTGTCTGTCAGGACCTGATAAATTGATCGGCTACGCCATTGCGCTGGTGTAGCCGCATTCGCAAGGCTGAAAAGAGTAACGAGACACAGGATAGCTGGGAGCATCATCGCAGAAATAGCCTCGAGAGGACAGAAGGAGAGCTAGTGTGTGGAGAATGGAGACCGCAATGTAATCTCAAGTGGAATTCAGAGACTCCGTTGCCCTCTAATACTTACGCCGCGGAGCCGGCTCCTAACGTACGGCATAAATTTCCAGGGGCGCACAAAGTTTTCAAGTTCCCAGGTCTTTGGTTACATTGCCAGAACCATGTTCTAGCCAGATGAGCTTCTGGAACCCCTATGTAATCCCTCAGCCGTTTTTTGCCCAGGGGTCCCACAATTAATTGAAGGATACTCGTTCCCCAGCGTTCACTCCAAATTGACTGGAACTGCGTCATTGTAGTGGCGATTGTCTGAGAGGAATCATCATCGCAGGGTTCGGAGCCGCGGTCGCAAATTGTAACCATGCTCAGCTTAGTGTGGTTCGGGGTGAGTGACACACCGAAGTCAAACAAAGATCCTACAGAGAGGAATCGCAGACGTTTGAGTGACCAATTGCATCATGCATAGTGTGCGGGTGCAACATCATTCGTGCTTGTGATTGAGGTCAGCGCACCGCAAACGGCTATGCGCCAGCGCTGCATTTTGCTTTCGAGATACGGCTTCTTGTGGCAAGCTCCGCACTGAACGGTTGCCTTTATCTTCTTCTAGGAACAAGGACTACTTCTGAAACGCCTTGAGATTGCTTTGAGGCGCAAGCCATTGACATGAGGCTAAGAGTGGATGTTCCGGGGTCAAAAGACGATGCGGTGAGACAGACGCACATCTTGAAAAGCAGAGAACAAGGGTGGCGAAGGGCAGTCTTCTCTGATTGCCGTAAACCAGAATCCCATGGCTTCCCTTGTGAGGCCCGGCTCGAGTAGAGTCGTCCGGAACTCTCCAATAATGCTTCCTTTGCAGGCCATGACCCAGTGCGAAGGCAAGCGGAGATGCTGATCAACAGGGCCCACCACAGCGGCATCACTGCTACAATTATTTTGCTCTAACTAAATGAACAAGATCGACCTTGCATCGTTGCATTGTAGTGTCGCATTATTGGGGTACAGTGTGTCTGAAGAAAAGACGGGTCCGCTGTACCATGTTGGAGATGGGCAGCGTGGACCCTGCGAGCCTGTTTTACTTGAACTTTACGTTAGATTTTAGACACTCTTCGACGATTCAAGAGTTCTTGATATGTTGCAGAGATATGGTCAGTTTCCACCAGCATTCTCACGCGCTAACATCAAAGTGCTGGCGGTCCCTCATGCTCAAATGCACCGGATAAGCGGGACCCGCGTTGATGTTCACTTCGATGTTGTTCCAAAGCTCGGCGCGGTTGTTCAAGTAACTGAGGGTCCCCCGGTAGATATTTCCTTGAGTCTCGTTGGAAAGAGTCTTCAAGAACCCGGATTCCGTGTCGCAATATATGGTAGTTGAACACGAAACTACCCTCACTTGGCTGTTATAGGAGGGAACCTCGGAAAGGTCTTTTTAGCTGGGGTCCTACCTTTCAGGTGCAGGACAAAGTGAGTGTCCGTACTTCAGACAATTATCACGTGCACGACCGAAAACATGTTCACAAGTCCACAGCTGATGGCAGCTGTTTGTAAATATATTCAGATTCAGAGCGGAGTTGCTAAAACTCACCAACCTCCAAAAAGACAAAAGACCGAGCTCAAGCGCACGCAGCAGCTTCACCTTCTAACTCCGCCGCGAGCTCAACTGTCCTGCCAATGATACAAGATATTATATAACATAGTTACCGACGCTTCCAGCGGTCAAGAACGATGTCGTCCGCGCCATCAGGGACCCATCCCTTGCGTCGTTGTGATGAAAAGAAAGAAGCTCCGGCGTCAGCGCTTGACAATATGCCGGAGTTCGTGGATCCACCAAAGTCCCATGCCCAGTATCCCCCATTCGTCCCAATTTCCAGCAACAGGAAGCCGTGAGCAAAACTCCTTCCGGCAGATGCCGTCCTCAAACCAAAATCACATACTGCCTCCCATCTTCAGCAGTGCCTCAACAGCCTCGCGCTCACGCTCTTTCTCGTCGTCGTCAGGAGCGCCCAGCATCGTAAAGTCATGGTCCGTCGTCGAGCTCAGATAGCGCTGCAAAGTATGACTCGGCCTCTGCAGCATAGGTCCCTTCGTTGGTGCACTCTTTGCCAGACTCGCCGACAGGTAGTTGTAATCTATCCTTCTCTTCCCGTTGTAGTAGTTGTTGAAGCCGCCCCCCGATCTCGCGTCGAAACTTGCTTGTCTGAGAGCGGCAGCTCCAATAGATGCCCAGTCCTCTTCGTCCGTATCTTCGCCCATGTCGACATCTACGATGGGGTTTGACTCCTCGGGAACTGAGGACGAAGCGCGGGAAGCCACAGAGTCATCCTCATCCAGAGACATCTTGTCGGCTTCGTGCTCGGCCATTGTCATGTTTTGGTCCGGGTCCTGGTCGGGATGCTCTTCGATGGACGAGACAGTCCAGCTGGCGCCCGAGCATACATCCCTGCGGCCCTCTTGCATCTGGCCACCACTAGGAATAGTGAGGCCTCCGTTAGAGGGAGAGTAGGACGACGGGGCGCTTGCAGGTGGCGATAGGTTCCCTAGCTGTGTCCGATGGTCCCTTGGGGCTTGACCCTTGACCTTTGCATCCCATCTACCCCATCCAACTTTCTCAAACTCCACGTCTCCCTTTATGCCGCCACCTCCTCTGCTTTCCAGAGCGCCCACGACCAGCCTCCTTGCTTTTGGCGGAGGTATCTGGGCAAAACCAGGAATGGACTGTGTGAGGTATGACATCACGTGGCGGATTGCTATCGGACCATGTTGAAGGAGAATACCGGGAAGATGATGCTTAGCGAGAAGAGCAGGTGTAATGTGACCCATTGTGTCATAGCCAGGTACCGTCTCACTGGCTATTACCAGGTCATGGCCATGCCCAAGCTCGACTGGATCCTCCAGGTCTATATCAGAGTCCACCTCCGCGGGAGGAGGCAAAGTCAGATTGTCGCTTATACGCTTGCCCTTAAAGGCCCCTGCAGGAAGGTTGGGAGAGACGGAGTTTGGCGGAGTCGGGAGTCCGTTCGTGCTGTGATTGACTGATCCGGAGTCTTTGCCGGCAACGCCGGAGGAGGAAGCAAGACGGTGCTTGGTGCTACCATCGAATCCGGTATTGGCGGCAAGAGCCATGGCAATGTTGGAAACGTTGGTCTTGATAGGAGCCATGTTGTTGGACGTGGAATCTGTTTCTCTGGGAAGGCGCATGAGTCAGATGTATGATAGGCCGCTTACGGCAAGCAGCTGGACGCGCGTAACGATCATTCAACGCGGAGAGATTGCACTTACATCGGACTATGATAGAAACGGTGCGAAGGCTGCGCGATGGAGTCTAAGATCAAGCTGTTGATGCGTCTGGTGAATGGTGATGCGAATGTGATAGTGTTTGAGAGTCGTGGCAGCGGCGGGGAGACGGTACTGATCGGAGTGGAAGCGGCTTCCGGTTTCGTACAAAGACGTCTAGGTGAGCGTCGGCACCCAGGCGAATAGAAAGATGAGAGTGTTTATATGGTAGTTGTTCACTTTGCAGTTGTGCCGTACAAGAATTAGGTAGCAGCGAAGATATAGAACAGGCGCAGCTCTTGTTGATATGGAACTGCGGTTGAGGACGACAGCAGACGATCGCGAACTGTTCTCGTGATGAACGCCGCACATGATTGGCTGAGTACGAACATCCCACTCCACCACCCACTCGCTTTAGCAGAGTCCGCGTAAGGCAGGTTAACTGCCACTGATAGACCCTCGTGCTCTGCATATCGCGCCCTGCATTGCTAAATAGGTAGACAAGGATTGCAAGAAGGGTAGATGCGTGCCGAAAGTTTGATCTCGCCCGCTACCTGGCCACAGATACTCCAACCCCGCCGTGATGATCAGCTCGTGGACCTAAACTCGTTCTTCCATTCGCCCACTTTTATAGCCATGCACAATGGGTGCAGCATTCCTTGCCCTTCAGCGAAGACGCAAGAAATCCTACTACTGCGGCATTTTGGCAGCCAGCAAGCCGTTTCCTATTTCTTCCGTTATCTTCCTTATCACCAACGAACATGCTTTTTCTGGAAAGGCCCACCTCCGATGCTTCTTCGCTCTTGATACATTAGCCACAATCGTTCGTTGGTGCGGGGTTGTCAGTTCGAGAGCGATCCGTGCCAACCATACCTCGGACTAAATGACCTGCATGTACTGGCGATAGTGTTTTGCGCGCGGGGTTTGGTGCTAATCTTGTGCCCGTGATGGTGGGGTTTTCCGGTAATAGAGGCCTCGCCCGCGCAAAAGCACTCTCCGAAAGCAATCACGGCCTTAACTAGCTTGATGATAAAGCCGTCCGTAACACCCTCTGAAGTGTGTCGCCCTCAGTAGCTGGATCTAGCCCGGCACAAGCTAGAAGAATTGTAATGTAGTCCGAATGACTCAGCCTCCCCCGTAGCTGTTGTCAGCCATTTTGGTTTAGGACATATTTTCGTACAGCCTAAGAGAGTCAGTCGTCTCCCTTCCACAATAATGAGGACCCAGGCATACCGCTTTCAAAACGTCAAGTTGCTGCGTTGCTCGAACAAAGACATCTCGATACCGGTCAATACTCTCTTGGACAACGTCATTCCTGGTCCTACTTCCCTCGCAGATAGCTTTCATTTGAATTTCCATCTACAGCATGTTAGCGATGCCCTGGAGTCTGGTGAAAGATGAACATACCTCTTTTCTCAGGAACGGCTTGCTCAAACTTGTTTCAAACCCCATGTTGTCATAGCCTTCCACCAAGGCCACGCCCAGCGTAGTGGGAATAAATTCTTGCACACCGTTACCGCCAGGCCTGGACGCTGTAGCGGCCCGGCCACCTCTGCCGCGTCCTCTTCCTCTACCACCTCTGCCACCTCCTCTGTCTAAGATTTCCTCCGTCTCCCCTTCGTCATCTGCGGCAACTGATATGCCACTGGCCGTCCGGCACATGACATACTTTCTTTCTTTTATTTTGGCAATATGCTCGGCCATGGTGGCATCAGTGCCAATGCCATTGGCATCCATCAAGCCAATAAGTTCTGGCTCGGTTAGGTACCCTGGCGGCGAAGTTTTGCCCTCTGTCATCTTGGCTTCTGTAGGCACAAACGTCTCTCCAACAGTGAAACGAGGCAATTGCTGGCTGCTCTCCCACTTGTCGTACGGATAAACGTCCAGGTAATTTCGCTCGAGTACCGTCAAGCCATGGGTGCTGAAGATTTCGATACCGTATTGAATCTCTACATCCGTCTTTTCACCTTTTGCATCTTCCGAGCAGCAGGCCAGGAAGCGACGGACCACAAACTCGTAAACCCGACGTTCTTCATCGCTAAGCTGGCCTCCGGTAACATAGTTTACTGGGTGGATTGGAGGATGTGCTTGATCGCTGTTCCGGCCGCTTCGAGGCCATTGAAAGCCACCGTTCATAAGGCTACCGCTGGTGTAAGCGTCAAATGATATGAAGAGTTGGGATTTTCTTGCCCCTGAGCGAACGGGCCCCATGATCGGTCTTGTGTCTGCTTCTCAATGATCTGCATTAGATTTGCGCCTCGGTCAAATTGGTCCGTCTCCGTACGCGGGTAGCTGATCCACCCATTTTGGTATAGCTTCTCTGCTACCTGTTCAACACATCGTCAGTAATAGTTTCAGTTTTCGGAGAGAGAGTAGCTGAAACTTACGGTCATGACACGCTGGCTGTCCATACGAAGATACCTACTACCCATCTTTTGTAGCTCCACAGTCGTCAACGGCAAAGGTCTCCATTTGCTCGTCGGTTTTGTCTGCATCTTTATTACCTTCGCTATGCGGGCAGCCAAACATCTCTCATATAAAATAATAACAGCCATGCGATCAAATAGATGACCTCGCCGCCAGTTGAAGAAGACTTTGATATTCTCCTGCTTTTGCATCACTTTAATGCTCCAGAATGCTTCTGAAACAAAGTTCTTCACACGAAAATAACGATCGACTACGAAGCCCAGCGTTGGAAATTGACAAGATCCATAGCTAATCATCGTCCTTTCCTCGAGATGACCAACAAGGGGCTCGAGATTGAGTTGCTGCCATCGCGTAAAAGCGACTCCAATCCGCAGATCCAGTTCTATCCTTGCCGCAACCGCGTTTGCTTGCTTTTCATCAAGAAGGACTGGATTTCTTGCAGCTTGGATCACATGACTGGAAAAGGTTAACGGAGGTCAGCAGCTTAGTAGACTAGAAAACTGACGCTCGTTCAATGTTGCTGAACCTGGCTCGTTTAACATCCAGTCCAGGCTTCACTCTCAGAGCTATGTCGCGGATCTCAGAGCCGATATGCTCGCCTTCACGGTCACAATCTGTCCAGATGAAAAGGGCTTTCGCATAGCGGGCTTGCTGCTCGATATTCTTCGCTATTGCTTTTTTGTCCTACAGAAGGGCCGCTCAGAGACTAGTTTGACGGGGCCAGATCAAAGAGGCTCACCTCATGTGGTGCAGTTACAATCGGCGCTTCAAACAATTCCCTTGGCGAGCAACCCGACCACGCCCGGTAGCGTCCCTCGAAATCCGTAGTGTTGATATGTCCGGAAACGCTGGTCATCACCACCACAGAAGCATTCCATGGCGGTGGAAACAAGTAATCGAATTCATAGTTCTTGATATATGGAGTGCCATTAACACTCCCCTGCAAAGCAAGCAGTCAGAGAAAGCATTCTGCATGTGAAGAGCTGTTAAGTATTTCATACAACTCGTACATTGCCGCCCAGGTGCTGGGCGACAGCTTTTGCTATCGATGGCTTTTCGGCAACGCAGAGGATCTTTGCGACCATGTCCACCTCAGTTTGACCTCGTTGCGGTTCGATATACGTCTCATTGTCAATTATGATGATATCTTCAAGCCAAGACCCGCGCTTTGTAAATAAGGTACGCGATCTCGGAACACTGTCGGGCCGGACACCCCTTGGGGCAAATATCCTAGTACCCTGCACTCCTGTTGTGACTTGAGTGACGTGACGACACCATCGCCAACTTTTTATCCCCAGATCTCCTCCACGCAAACCTCTTGTTCCTCTCATTGTAACCTCCCAGGTTGAGCAAAGATGATTGTCCCTTCAGGAATTGCACTTCCTATCGTCAGGACTCTGCGCGATTGCGCCGACTTCAGCAAAACCGTCCAGCCCTTCATTCCTCAGCTCAGAACCCTCCCACAACAGATTATCGCGCACTCCTCAAGCCTTCAAGATCTGAAAGATCTCTATGTCTCGACCAATCCACTCATCGAAGGCTTCGCTCTATCGCTGTTCCTCGCCCCAATCTTCCTCGCGGCAGCGGAATACAACAAGAACTACTCGCAAGTGGACAGGTTCTGGAGCATACTGCCTACGCTGTTCAATGCACACTTTGTGCTTTGGGCCCATCTGACAGGACTCCCTACTAAGAGGCTGGATACGTTACTCGCGTTCAGTCTTGTCTGGAGCGTAAGTTCTGCCAATCCCGAAGGTGAATTGTGTAGACTGATGAAGCTTAAGGCACGCCTGACTTTTAACTACTGGCGCAAGGGTGGATACTCGGTAGGCTCCGAGGACTATCGCTGGGCGATACTGCGGAAGAAGATTAGTCCAGCATGGTTCTTCGTCTTCGATGTCGTTTTCATCTCCACAACTCAATGCGTAGGCCCACATGATGTCCCTGATGCCGCTTGACTCTCACTAAAGCATTATCTTCAGATACTGCTCTTCTCAATCACGATGCCAACTTACATCCTCCTTCTCGCGTCTCGGCTGCAAGGTAATGAAATGAGTACTGCCGACATCATCTTCTCTCGCGTTCTGATGGGTCTTGTGTTGGTGGAGGTCTTCGCAGACCAGCAGCAGTGGAGTATGCAGTTCCCGGCTGGAAGTCACTACACCAGACTAACAAACATTCTTCGCTTAGGTTTCCAGCAAGCCAAGAAAACCTACCAGGAAACCGCCAAAGTCCCTCCAGGTTGGGAACGCGAAGACCTAGACCGCGGCTTCGTCGTCTCCGGTCTCTGGGGCTGGTCCCGCCATCCCAACTTCGCCGCCGAGCAAGCTATATGGGTGACCCTCTACCAATGGGCCTGCTTTGAAACCTACACCTACTACAACTGGACATTCATTGGCGCCATTTCGTACCTCCTCCTGTTCCAAGGCTCAACCTGGTTCACGGAGCTCGTCAGCGCGGGCAAGTACCCGGGGTACCAGGAGTATCAGCAGAGGGTCGGGAAGTTTATTCCGCTGCTTGGAACGGGCGATCCCATCCTTGTGCCGGCGAAGACGAAGCAGGCTGAGAGGGTGGAAAATGAGGGGAAGATGGCAAAGGTTGTGGATACGCAGAAGTTGCAGGAGAAGTAGTGGGCCATCACATAATTGTGCCCCCAAAACTAAGCATAATAAGAGTTGGCTAAGGGCGGGAACGCGGGAATCGAAATGTACACTATTATGTCTCAATCTTAATTAAAACTTGTGGAGTTGCCTTCGATGAGTCCCCTTCAGGTTACTACTGAAAATCAAACGTGCAATATTGTCACCAATGCAGTGGTCATGAAGATAAATCTAGAGCGACCCGTACCTTAATATTTGAAGTAGAGAAGACGCGTATCAAAAGCGAACAGAGGCCGACCTGCCAGGCGCGACGTCACATGACAGACGCGAGACGCGAGCACAAACCCTACTTCTGAAATTTTCACGGCAGCTACTGCAACACCTTGACCTACATCAAAGATGGAAGCCCAACCTAACGGTGGGCAACACAAGATGGAGGGCGATATTTCTCGGCATAGGCCTGATGAATACATCCTGTAGGCACTTCTTGAGTTTCAGGCGAACTGCAGAGTACTAATTACAACACGTGGTATAGCGAACAACACTCTCAAGTTTCTGAGGCTGCTGAAGCCTCGAATACTCCGGCCTCCGACGGCCAACCTAGGCGAGGAGGATTTCGCGGCGAAGTCGCCTCTCTAAGCCAGCCCAACCCCTCTGTCGGCACGTCTGACACTGGAATATTCCCTGGGGGTGAAGATAACAATCTTCCCACCTCCCATGCCACACCCGCAGACAGTGGTCTGAGAAACACTGTACAGACCGATAGTGTCCAACATATGGGTTTCCTTTTACATAACCCATCCTCCGCTTCACCCACAGGAAGCGGCCTTCCGCAAGAGCTGCAGTGCCAGTCTAGCGTGGCAATTTATCAATCGGGCCTTCTGCCATCTCATACCTCCTTACATGGCCCGCTCGCCACTCACATGGACACACAGCCCGATTACGTCTACATAGCCGAAGAGCTTTGTGCTCGATTCGATGCTTTCGCATGCGGAATAGAGCAATCAATTGCTTTCCCGGGGCAATCTCCCCTTTACCAGCAATACTATCACCGGCTGAAAGCGATGATTCACCCTATCGCCCAGCAACTGGATGATCTACGGAAACTGAAACACGTATTCCAACCGCAATCCGGAGACATCCTCAATTCCCTCCAGCCAAGTTCGGAGCACTCAACCCAAGCGCAGATCCAGTTACAAAGCTTGGAGGCGCAATTTCAAGTCCAACAGTCCTCGGCATCAAGTCATCACCGGGATAACTCCATGGATGTCAAAGACCAGGCACACAGAGTCTCAAAGCGCGCCGAGATACGGGTCAATAAATACAAAGCCCGGCTCGAAAAGTTACAAAGATATGCTGAGTCGGAATCCCAGAAACGGGCAGAAGCCGAGATCAGAGCTGCAAAGACCCAGCTAGAGCTTGAAGACACCAAGGCCATGCTCGATTCGAAGGCTAGGAAGCTTGAGGAGCTCAATGACAGCCTGGATACCACCAAAACCGAGCTCGTACGGAAGACTGTGGAGTCGGAATACTACTCGGCTCACTTCCGCCAGGTACAAGCCTCAGAGACACGGCTTCAAAGCCAAATCACGCAGCTGGAGATCAAGCTTACAGAGATGAGACTGGGCGAAAATCATCTCAAAACCGAGAAATCCAGTCTCAACTCCCAGCTCGAGAACGTTCACAGCAGGGTTGTTGAACTCCAAAGTGCTGCTGAAACTACACAACGCTTGATGGAGATGCTCAACACCGTTCCAGCGCAGCAAGCTAGACTTATTGCCCAAGAAAAGGAACGCATGACCACTGAGATGAGATCTCTTAAGGCACAGCATGGCGAACAGATCAATAGCCTCAGCAACGAAATCTCCTCCCTGCGGGGCTTTGGCGACCAATTCGTCGATCACTGGCAGTCCATCTTCTGCGATCCGTCTACAACTCTGGGTAGTGCTGCCATTGAGCTACTTCGCAGCCCCTTGCCTAGAGTTCCCTCCTGGCTGACCGGGAACGACCCGTCGCCGGACTCAGCGCTTGGTTGGTCATTGACCACCACTCTCTCACCTGACGCCTACGCAATGCACGCAAATCCTGGGCTACACTATCCAGGCTACCTCCTTGCCTATGTCACTCAGGATAATTGCGCCCACGCCAGGTCTTTCGCAACCCAGCTGGAGCTTACCATACATCTGCTCCCACAGCTTCACCTGACACCTCGGGATGCTGCAGTCATCAAGGTTGTCGTCAATTTGTTTATCCAGAAACTTGCTGGATGGCTCTCTGATACAACAGCATTGCCATTACCACATCTACGCGATGCGGCGCGCTTAGACCTCCTACTTTGGGGTACTCGGTGCGCGGAACTACTGCTCCGACTCTGTCGCAGATGGAGATTTGGCGATGAAGCACTTGACATACATCGATCCATTGTCCGTCTTGCGGCATTGTGGATCCCCGGATTCCAAAATACCCAGCGCCTCCTTGCATCATTACTGGAGTGGATTCCCCTTTACCTTGAGGACTCGATGAACGTCGTGCCCCTCATCGACCTGCTCAGCACGAAAGCTCCCCCGTCGTGGACTGTATACAAGTCTACAGACTCTCGATACCTCCTCATCGATGCCCTCGATCGTTTGGTAGTGACCAACCCTGAAACGAAGACGATCTCTGTTTACGAGCTGCTCGAGACGCACATCGAATATCGCTACCGTCATGATCAGTTCGTCTTCACCTTCAATCGAGGGCGTATTACTACACACCCCGCAATTGGCTGTCCTCTAGAGGCCCCATTTGTCATCGCACTGGACTGGGACGTGTGCCTCCCCACCGCAACACTCGTGGCGCTCATCGACAGACAACGCCGTCACTCTTCCGTTCCCAATTCCACCCCTGCGGTGCCCTAGTCAGCGGCCAGCAGGCCAACACGACCCCCCTCAGAAGGCCTTGGCAAACCTTTAACCACCTCGGCTGAGGTAGTACCCAGTCACTGAGCGGTGCTCATTCAGCAGTACAAAGAGGGGGAGGGAAACACATTTACCTGTACATACTTCTCTTGTTGTAGTACAGCTTCAGTTCTAAATAATGAACAATGCCTCCACTGGCGCTGCTGTTGGCATCCCGTGCCTGCAAACATCAAAATGTCGTACTTGTAGCCTAACTCTCTAATTCCGTTGTACTCAGATTTGTACAAGGTATCTCGGACAGAGAATAATTAAGAGTGAGTACAGATCCCTGGAACCCGGAATGTTGAGAAACCGGAGGATTTGCCTTAGCATAGAGTGTGAAGTAAACAGCCCAAAGGTATCGTAAGTATTAAGTAACTAGGTGTGTCTTGCCCCCCAAACGATAAACATGACGAGATCTTCCAGCGCCCATCTACACAGGTTTCCATGCAGTGATCCCATGCAGCACTACCAAACCCAGACGCGCAGCCGTGCGTGAAAATAGCAGTTCTCGCTCCTACCAATCGATCTCTGTCCCATCATAACTCATGAAGTGCCCTGATGTCGCCTCCCTCGTTGAACCGTCAATCTAGATCACAAAAGTCAGCTTACTGATACATGGGATGATAGTATGAAGGAAGCGTACCGCAGCAACCATCCCGTCAACGCTTTCCTGGGTAGAGATGATCGGTGGGGGACGACCGGCGCCTTTGGGCGGTCCGGCTACTGGGCCTCCGTTCTGCACGCCATTCGATCCTCCATTGGGCGGCCCAGCTACTGGGCCTCCGTTTTGCACAGCATCTGGTACTCCATTGGGCGGTGCAGCCACTGGCCCTCCGTTTTGCACACCATCCAGCGCTCCATTGGGCGCACCATTTGGCGCATCGTTTGGCATACCATTCGCGACGCCGTTAGGTGCTCCGTTTGGCGCCTCACTTGGCGGCCCACTGGGCGGCCCGTTTGCTGGAGCTCCGTTGGGTGCACCTGGCGGCTTGATTGACCTGATGATATCGGCTGTCATATCCGTGTCCACGCGCCTACGGTAGCTGTTAGTATCTTCGTACTCGCACCAGTATATAAGTGACTCGTACGTACCCAGGATGCAGAGGGAATGCAATCAGCCACGGATTCTCGTTATGAATTCTTCGAGTGAGGTAGTTCATAGCCGCCTTCGAAGCTCCGTATGCGGCCGTCGGGACCGGGCTGTTCAGACTGATGCTACCAAACAGTGCACTCATGGGAATGAACCGTGGCTGTGCTGACTTTTGCAAGAGTGGGAAGACGGCCTGAAACAGTATCATCATCCCACAGGTGTTGATCCATAGGTGTTCTTGTAAGGCTTTGATGGGGAGGACAGCTGCCGGCATGAGAGCTTTGCATATTCCGGCGTTGGCGATGACTACGTCAAGCTTGGTGATGTTGTGCTGGGATAGTAATGTTTCCACTGCGGCGGCAGCGTCTGTTTCGCAGGAGTTGTCGATCTTGACGATGATGAGGTCGCTGCCTTTTCCTCGTGGAAGTTCATTGAGACTCTGGGAATACGCGGCAGGATCACGGACACCCGCAATCACAGTGGTGTTGGGTCGTCCTAGGTACGTGCTAACGAGACCTCTGCCAAGGCCTGCAGTGACTATTAGCAATTGGAAGCCCTGAATGGATTTCTTCTACAACTCACCTCTGTTGGCACCTGTGACTAAGTAAGTAGTGTTTGAGGGGGGCGCCTCGAATGTCTGGATATCTAGAGCTGGAGCCATTGTGAAATTTTTACAGGAGTGATGTTCCAGGTTTGAACAAAGTGCTACCTCCGCATTCCTTTAAAACAAACCAACAAATAGAACCCGCGTGGGATCCCCATTACGCCTTCCCCACGGCTTACCGTCAGCTTCCGATCGGATCGGTGCGCCTCGTAGTAAGACGGGCGGTAGCAAACGCCGAGTGCGCACCAGAAACTGCTTGAATTTGCGAAGAAGCGTATAAATAAACTTGTTTTGCAGTGTCGCGATCCTCGTTTGACAACAGGGGCAGTCACCAGTGGTCAAGAGGCCGCCGCCGGCTCACCGCCGGCACAGCTTCGTGCTCGTCGGTCGCTGTGAGGCTGGTCCATGGTTTCCGAATACGGCTGTGGTAAGCGTGGTAAAGAATTGCTCGGCCAGGTAGAGGTTAAGGGGGGTGTGTGGAGATTGACGGATCCGTCAGTGGAGGTAAGCCATCTAGCCCTAATCCATCTGTCTTGGTGTGCGGTGTGCATACGAGTTGGACCAACATGCTACCAAGCTTTGTCAATTCAGCAGGATACGACAGGGGAGCGGCCCATCGTATGCGGCGTGAGCGGGAGGGATCTCAATGTCAAGCCACGGATCCTTCGGAGAAGTATGACACGTGTCAGGGCACAGCATCTCTGGCATCTCTGGCATCGGAGGACAAGGGGATTTCATGGACAAGATTCCATACCTGATGGGAGATGGTAGCTTAGGTGGTCAGCAGAATGGGCTCCTACCTGCTCCCAAAACGATGCCACAACAGCTAATAATGTTTGGTCGAATGATATTCAATATATACATTCGCTCACCTTATCAACCTCTACTCTCTTACCAACGCCTATTTAGTGATTGTCGTTTTCTGCTCAGCGCAAACGATGTGCCTATATCTCACAGTAGTAGTTGTGCGAATGGTGGTGGTCAGACAGGCGAACAGTTTAACTCAAACAGGCGAAACCCATGGATCGGATTCATGCCCAAACTGTCTGATTGGAGCTGCCAACGTCCGTTCGTACATGCGGGGTTGTCCGAAATACGAGTCTTATCCGACTAGGTAAGCAATTAATGCTGATAATCCCTAACGCAGATCCTGACAGGCGTGGTAGGTACTATGCAAGTAAGACTAATGCTTGAAGATGTTGATTCAAAGTTCTACCTCGTGCGAATCATAATTAGGCGGGTTGGCATCGTCTGTACCTAAGGTAAGACGCCATGCAGTTAGGGTGGCCTTACCCCGCATTCACCCTCAGCCACGGACTTTCGACGCCACTACTGCAGTCAGACTTCAGGAACGGCGTTGGTGATGCTAATTTTGTACGAAGCTAACACCGTAGGTTGGCGCAAATGCTCGTACAGCACCGCAGAATCATATGGAGCTGAATATGCCGCTCTTCGTGGAGCCGGGCGAACCAAACTCGTCGGTCATAGTTGTCCAACGACTATCCCGCAGTACATAGTCAGAAGTATTTAGTTCTTCTGCAGCGACTGGCTTCCTCTCTTTGGTCGATTAATTACCTTATGTACCTTAACGTGCCGGAGGTTGTTTTGGAATCGAGGGGTTTATGAAATCTCTCGTACTAAGCCCACGCACACATTGCTGCTGGCCTTCTGCCTACCTGTTTAGGCAAGGAAGGATTCCATTACCCCTCCATTCCAAAACACCCTCGGGCAGGTTATCTGCAGTCATCCAATACAACAGCTTAGGATGCTGCCAATATCGCTCTTGGCGATATTGGCCGTTTTATCCGAAGCTGACATCCGGACGGCTCCATAGTAAGCTGCCACATTGGGAACAAGGGCTTATGGCATTCAAAAGAGTACACCACAACCCCATAGAAATGAGCCCGGGTTGCTAGGATTGATCTGCGCATGATAAAGCAAGGTGTGGATCAGGGGCTTCTGTGAGCCGTGTGATCGGCGTGAGAACCTTGGAACCTATCTTGAGTTCTAGCTCTTAGAGTACTGACTTCGGGCACTCGGACGACACTAAAAATTGATTAGGGAGTTTTCCACGTGTGGGCAATCAAGGGCTGTACCATCCTGGGAGCTATGGAAGAAAACAACTAATGTTCATTCCATATTAGGTCAAAGGAATATAGAGGTGTGCGCCATTCGACCCCCATCCTATTGGAACGCCGCATTGGCAGGCCTTTCCCGCTGAATTTCCTCGGGTTGCCAGGGGACGAAAGCCGTAGAGGAGGTCGATGCTGGTTGTTCAAATGGCCCGTATCCGGTGGCGGCTTACTGTTCTCGAAGTTTTCTAGAAGAGATAAGACTGAAGTGATCTCTATCTCACCAGCGCAAGCAAGTCCTCGCATGTTACGTTGGGTTGAACCCCGTTTGTTCTAGTACGCCAGCATCACTGAATGTACCGGGGCTCCAGTCGATTTAAGCGGTGGCTGGGGCGAGGAGCCAGTTACCGTCTGGACGGGATACCTTTGCAGACTTCTTCAGATATCTCGAGTGGTCTACGTAGTGCTGAGGGCCTGCCGAACGGGTCCTTCATTTGGACTACCGTACTGTCCCGGCCTGGGAGAATTCATCGGTAATTAGCGTGGGGCTCTTCGACATTATGATCTCGTCGATCATGCCGGACTCATAAGCCTTGACGCCGTTTGACTTTTCGAAGATTCTGTGTCGGTGGCCTAGATGACGCGCAGCTACGACTGGGATGGAGATAGCTGATGTTCTACTGCTCGAGACTTGGACGGGAATTCTCACCGCTGTCCGCTCTTGATAGGCTCTGGAGTAGCTGTACGGTCTTTTGAGTCCTTTGCAAATGTAGACTTCTACTAAAACCGCGACTGCATGGTTTAGGGAGGCGGTAGCTGCAGCGCTTGCGTCTGTATACAGTGCGGACTTTGTGCTGGGTATTGTGCGTGAGTTGGGTTAGTCTAAGTCTTGAAGGCTTGGGAATTACAAGTCGGCTCCGTCCGCTTTTCCGAGATGGTATTCAGCAAGTTTAAGGAGCACACCTACGGCAGTGACTAGAACGTAACCTCACAAAAACAGTTTGCTGGCCCTGTATTGGAGCAATGTCCAAGTCATTGTAAGTGAGTCCTGCTCCCGTCGAGTGTTCACTTCACTGGGGGAGCAACTGCGGATGTATTTTCAGTCGTCTAACACGGCAAAATATCCGGGACGGGACTCATGCGGCATTAATGAATTAGTGCAAGGAGTGATATTTAGGTAGGAAAGTTTTAAGGGTTGGAGACGTGTTAATTTTCACAAAGCGAGGGTCGCCGCAAAGAGGCATGTGACTATACTTATGAGCCAAACGCCCACAGGAGAAGACTTCCTATTAGAAGTTCTGAGACACACGAATTAAACTAAGTGCAACGATATTTAGAGCTCTTGGATACTTGTATTGTATTGGTAAAGCCTCATTCAGATCACAGAAATATCGGCCAATCTCACTGGATCTTTTAACCTGACGTAGAGACGAGGGGGATCTCCAGAGGTCGAGGAGTCCTGTTCGCCCAAGAGCCTGCGTTCAGTGAGCAAGCTGCCAGCATTTGTATTTGTTTGGAGCACCCCAGGCACGCAGACATCGCTCTGTGAACTGAGCTGAGCGATGGTCAAGTTTCGGATGCCGATCCTGGAAGGAAAACAAGCTCCGGAGGACAGCGATTCGAGGAGGGAAAACCACCGCTATGCGACGCCGCTTTTGGTCTTCCAGAAGGCAATCTCGGTTAGCGATTTATCCCCTCGTAGTCGTTTGGGCAGAGGCACAACGGTGGTGGTGCAAATCCCTCTCTGGGTGCTATTCCTCTGCTGAAAGCATATCCGGCCAACATCAATGCAATCCTTGCACGTGGTATTCATGTCCGAAGTCCATCTTGTGGTACACCTGAGTGCACGTTGCCAGGCGCATAGCTTCGGATCAGGATCGCTGTTAGGCTTTTTGGCCCGGGAGATAGAGTGAGAATTCCATGCTCCGTCGCAATTTATGATCGCTTTCACGGCCGCAATCATCTCTGAGCGTACTAATGATCCGAGCTGCTGCAAAGAGATTTGTGGGGAGGAGCCGATGATGACTTGGGATAGAATCTGTTCAGCTAGTCCGTGAGTACTGGTTGCTTTCGCTTTGACTTTTTCCGTCGCATGTTCCCGCTCTAGTGCGGACCGCGGTGCTCTATGATATAAGGAAGGGAAATCGCTTGTAAGGGCGTCATGATCCGGAAGTCGACAACCACCATCTGCTGCCCTTGCGTACGTTTCTAGAGGAGCCTGAGCAAGATCATCAAGGTCAATGAGCTCGTTGCTGCGATTCCATCGGGTAGTTGCGCCTGGACTTGGAGCACGACGTCTCTTGTTCGCATCAAAAGTCTCAGCTTCTTCAGTGTCAAGACTGGCATCGGAAACAGACCGCAAGGAAGCTGGAATCTCGTCCCCAAATGCTCTGCTTCCTCTAGGGTCTAGCCCTGACACTGCACGATCGTCCTCCTGGCTTGGCAGCGTGAAAACCTCGACGCTTCTTGGGTCGCCTGTGTAATTTGCTATGGATAAGGTGATAAGCTCACTGATTTGGCGAGACAGAGAGGCGTTTGTCGTAGTCAAACGGTGAATGATCTCCGTCAGCTCAGCGTTGGAAGCTGCCAGAGTCTTTACCGTATCCCTCAGCTGAATAAGAACGGACGCGTCAGGTCCTGTTGTTCGTGGTGTCGCTGTGGTTCTTCGCGGCTGGTGAGGAGGTTGGAAGATTGGTTCTGACACTTGCCATGACCTATCTGCCCCTTTCTGGATGCCAATGCTATGTACAGGGCCGGTGATGGAGGAAGACCTCAATCCACTATCGGCATTCAGCATACTAGGGGACGTCGGGCAGTCTTCGCGCTTTGAGCCACTAGCATAGGCAGCGCCTACAAAGGCAGGGAAGGTAGATCCGAAAGTCGATTGTTGTGAGCTGCTTGTCCCGTCAGACTTCGCAATGATGCAAAGGACGAGGGATCTACCTAGATGGCGTGTACGCTGGGGCAGCGATGGGAGTCTGGGCAAGCGTGCTCCAGACGTCGAAGCTTTCGTCGTACCGAGATTTGCCTCTTAATCCGACAGGATGGCTTCTGTGTCTCTGTCTGTCTGTGTCGCTGGACATGATGACGCTGAGACAATGCTTCTCCAATGGCGATGGAGACAGAGAATGAGCTGGTGATTACTTTGTGTCGGTGGATGACTATTGCGTGCAGTCAAAGTGCGCTTTGTAACCTTACCTATTCTCGCTAAATCAACTCACAACAAAGCGGGGCGTGAAGTGAACGAGGCAGAGAACTGTTACTGGCTAGTTTCACAATTAGACAGCTGCTCCTGGGCTTTGATAGTCCTAGCCTAGTCCACATAATGTTGACGGTGTAGCTGAGATTGGTTTTGTTTTATCTAGAAGCTTGCCAGATGTCTGAACAGCCTTTTCGCTGCTAGGCCTTCTTCACATTCATCGTGGACCATCGTTCAGTACAAGGGGTTTTGTGATCTTCAGCGCGGCACGCCTGACAGTGCCAAACACTGACTACACTGCACGCAGACAGGTTCATGACGCGATGATGGACAAACTGAGCAGTTAATGCCTTAGTGATAGAAATTCACCTTACGGTAGGTACTGATAAAGCTTAAGAGTGCTCGTCCCGGTGGACGTCAGGGGCGTGTAAGCACTGTAAGTAGTCACGAAGAGACCTACTACATTAAGTGACGTCACGTCAATGCTGTGAACCACCAAAATAATGTCAGTGACTTGACTACGCATGGTTCTACTCCGCGAAGCATCCACCATCTAGACAACGCGAAGCAACGAGCCTCCACTATCCCATCTAGCCATGCCTCAAAATCCTCACAGCAAGACACCCGGTGGATAGGCGCCAAGTGAGAAGTTCTTGAAGAGAGAAGCTCAAAGTATGCGTCAACCATCACTCTCTGCCACGCTGCTAACCATTGCAGCCCACGGTCTAGGAGCAGACAATGCGCCCGGTCATACCGAAGGGACACGGCCAGGAGACAAACCCGTAGCGTCAGACTCGACCACCTCGAACGTAGGCATCGACAACAGCAGCACGAATCGACCGGGCGAGAAGGGCGCGGGTGGTGCACCGAATCAGTGATGGAGAGACTTGTGACATCGCAACAAACAAGCATTGTGACGTGGGAAAGAAGAGATGGTTAGAGAATATAGACAGGTGGACGGTAGCTTCGACTGGCTTGACGATCTTACATTGAGCGCGATCTACTGAACACGACATGGCCAGCAGCCCTCACGCTGTGGGCCAATCGCAATTCTACGCAAGAGCATATTACCTTTTGTGGGCTGATGACAGCTTATTTCTGTCCTCTTGTCCGAATGCCACAGGTAATTCCTTGGCCGCTGCCGCAAAAAAGCGTTATTGGAATGCCCATGCTATATTGTGACAGGATCTGATTGTGAAGGAAAGGCCCACTGTGCTCTAATCTAGCTGTTCGCGTGAACACTCGAGATTACCTCATCTGTGCGAAATATCACTCTGCCATCCTCCTTGCCCCAAGCAAGCCTGTCAAGAATGGAATGCGCATCGTGTAGGGGAACACGCCCGCAGTGACGAAGTCGGCAGGCGCTTGGGACGCGAGCCACAAGGGAAAACTTACTTAAAATTCCGTCTTTGCTCATTATGGATCCAGCAAGAACTTCGTACATCTAAGAATGAGAACGATCATCCAAGAGAAGTCCAGGAGTATAGCAGAGTGCCATGCGTTCACTAGTCCCTAAGTCGAAAGTGTATATTTGGCAAGGACCCGATTTCACGGAGCTTCTTGGAAATAGTTACTGTATGCAGCACTGGCCTAAAGCTGGTGGCATTAAAGCATGATCGGACAAGAATGTTTAGCAAAGAATTGCGTACATATTGGTCGAGCATAAGAATTGGCCAAAATTCAGAGCATACTTAAATATTGGGCCGCAAACCCGAATGCCATACGATTGTACGAAGCGATCAGGTTTGTATGAACACTGCGTGCAACAAGTGGTGAAAACGCTGGGCATACATTGCCTACTATGTGGATAACGACGTTCTGTTATTCTCGCGCTTGTAAATAACAGAACACGACCTCCGACTCTTGCCTGTATCTCCATGGTCACCAGGCCCTCCCTTGCCGCCAGAATCACTAAACTCTCGCTTCCCCCTATGACAGTTTCATTCCTCTGTAGTTTTCTGGTGATAAAACTACTTGATTCATCGCTTACGACGTCCACCATCGTCTCCCAATGCGCTGAAGCACGTACGACGCTTTCCCCATTAGCCCACAACTCATGCTGCAAGACAAGTCCGTCAACCAAGTGCACACGTCATTAAGCAGTCATAGTAGGAACGGGCTGAGCTCTGGCGTCGAATTGGGCCTTAATCTCGCTTCTTCTTCACCGCTGTCCCAAAGCAGCTGATTGTTCTGTGTAGTGAGAGCCAAGGGCCCACTTTACCCTGAAATTCCGTTGCTGGATGAAACCCAAGTACCGCAAGGTGATATTAGCGACGGAAGGTCTTAGTCAGCCAACGCACACAGCGTTTCCCATATTTTTAGGCATAAAGGGGGTTGGTCTTCCCGAAAACTCCTTTTCCTCTACATACGCATCCACAGGTACGTGATATCCAGTGGCTCATGTCCGCACTGCAGTTCAGCTAACAATTCGTGCAGCAAAGAACAGCCATGGATCACAATCATTCTCAAAATTATCTACATGATCAACGTCCGCCTTTCTGTCAGTTTCCAAGCCATCGTTGCATCGTTTCCAGCTGACTCTTCAAAGCATATCCTCATCCCACCGGTCAGCCCGCACAATGGGCGCCGACACCACAGCCGGCTGGCTACTACCCAACGGCTCAGTCATATCCCGCCCCAGCGGCGTCCTCGTGGCCAAACCAACCAGGCGCACCACAATACCAGGAGCAACCCCCACAATTTGGTCCTCCTCTGCCCACACCATGGGCTCCTGCAACAGCTGGACCTGCACCTCTTCCACCAACGGGTCCAACATATCCTGCCGCACCGACGGCTTACCCATACCCTGCCGCTCCGGCACCTCCAACTTATCCTGGTGGGCAAGCGCCTCTAGCGTACCCCGTCGCTCCAGCGCCCCCATTCTATTTGGCGACTCCCGCACCGGCGTGGTATCCTGCCGCTCAAGCACCCTCGGGATACCCTGCCCAACCGGCGTCCTCGTGGCCAACTCAGCAACCAACGCCACGATACCAGGAGCAGCAATCTCAATACTACGCTCCTCCACCGTCTTCGGGCCAGTGGGCTGTTGGACCAACTCAACAGCAACAGCAGCCCCTGTTTCGCCCCTGGGGCAACCCCGTCGAGTATGTACAATCGGCGGCCCCCTCACCTTCTGCTGCTCCTCGCACCTCGAGTCCACATGAGGTAGCAGCTCCTCGTCGTTCCGAGGGCTACCATCAAGTCCTTCGCGAACGCTCACGTTCTCCATCCCCTACCAGAGCTCGTAAGGGCAAGGGCAGGGCGACCTCCTCCAGTCCCTCATCGAGTAGGACTCAGCAGCCTATACACCGTGACGACGAGAACTAACCTGGACTTTTCCCGTCAGCGGCTGCACTCTTCACTCCAACATGGCAGCCACCTTCCCATGCCTCCATGGCTGAGCTGGAAGCTTCCATGCACCCCATCTACCGCGAGCACCAATTTGAAAGTGCTCAGGCGGAATTGTACCTGAAAATCCGCCGTTTCCTCGCTTCCCTCTACATCGAGGACCTAGCCCACAGGCCTCGTTGTACCAAGTGTTACTACTTCCACAGACAATGCGATGGCCGCTACCCATGCGCATCCTGCCAAGGCGACGGAGACGAACACCCTTGCACCTTCGTCCTCTGTGACGAATACCACCTGACCGGCTGGGAAGACTGGTTGGGTCAATACCATCCCACTGGTACCCCCTGCTCTCGCAGCGCCGAATTCATGCCAGACCACTGGCAGAAATGCAAAGGTCTACACGGCGAGAGCGTCAATGATTACCCTCACAGGATGATCCTATGGCCCCGTCGGCCGGAGTCATCTCTATTTTCCTCCAGTGCACCTCACAGCGGTTGCTCGAGGTCCCATCACTCCCTCCAGGCATCATCGCCTCATTCCAGCCCGGCATCATCGCCTCACTCCCTCCAGGCATCATCACCTCACTCCCTTCAGGCATCATCGCCTCACTCCCTCCAGGCATCATCGCCTCATTTGAGCTCCGTCAACCTTGATCAATAAAACTCCCCCCCTGATTGCTGGTCCATCATACATGAATCGACAGCGTCAGAGGTCGTCAAGGGCGCTCTTCCGGCCTCTTGCCTCCTTCGCCACAGTTCATCAGCGAGCTGTGCGCAAAAGGACCTAACATCACAAGACTCCCATGGCTGCATCGGCCCAAGGACGTCCAACAATCCAGGTCCCTCACCATGCTCACGTATCCTACGTATCAGCATCCGCTGTCGGCTTCAGCAGCAGAGCGCCCACTCATCGCTGCTGTCACCCCCTCAGCTACATCGGCCTGGTTCCACGACTCATCGTTCCGGGGCTGCCTCCATTAACGCCTCCGCCCACGCGGCGCCCTCCAGCATGCTCAGATCTCAAGCACCGGCATCAGAATCACATTACATGGCCATTGCCGTGACTCTGATCGCTGCCTTGTTCACCAAACATCGCAGTCGTCCGGGAGTCCTCCAGCATGCTCCAGCGTTACCACAACGTCGCATATCTCTTCACAACTAACGCGACGCATCCCCGCACCGTTTTCAAGGTCTCACCATTTCTTGGCTTCGGGCGGTCCTTCAGCGTTTTCAGGCTCAAATCTGGGCTTGGGTGCTCCTCTCAGATCCTGCTGTGTATCACAGCTGGTATCTCGTTGAACCTCCGTCGATGGGAGTATGGCATTTGTTGTGGGGTTAGGGAAGCCCTGTATGTAGCATCTACATACTCCATAGCTCCATAATGCAATTCTGTACTCTCAAGCCTTCATCCACTCTCCTGATGTAAACACCAGGAGCACGCTCAATTAGACGTGACCATTTAATCGTAGCAGAGCTGCAACTCCCTTAAATACCGGCCAATTTCACATAAAGTAACCAGCAAGTCAATCCAATACTGGCAAATTTCCACATAAAGTAGCCAGCGTGTGCAATCCTACAGCACCACCCCCAAACACCACTAACAGCACACATCTCGAACAATGTCATCTCAACCCTTCTTCCGTCAACTCTGCCTTCTTTCAGTCCCTGCCAATCTCCTCCAAAAGCATAAGGCAAACGAAAGTTAGATCTCTCCACTGAATCTCCGAGCTTCAACGTCGCTACATCCCACAATACTCGTCGCAGCGAGCTCACGTTTATACTGACGAACCCCACCTTCCTCCGCTTCCCATCGTTTTCCCATACCGAGTCATTAGTAAACCAAGCACCATCATCCAGACGCGTTGACCACTAAAAAGTATCCTTGCGGCGCTACCATAGCCCGAGGATTTACAGGATTAACGGCTCCCTCAGCCTTAGTGAACGGATAGAATGCGGCCAATGATGGCCCATAAGAGGGCACGGGATGAACTTTAGCGGGAGGAACTTAGACAATATTGCTAGTGCAAGTATTATCAGGGGATGTATTCACATATGATATGGCAATACGGAGCCTGTCAGTGCCGATGATAATCTCCTTATAGTGTGGTGGAAGAGGGCGGCATTCTGGGAGAATATTGGCCGGCGTTCCGGCGATAATATAGCCCGGCGACATAGCTTGTTGCAAGACTTCTCGTAAATCATTGAAGTCAGGCGTGATCGGTAATGAAGCACTATCGTTCCACAAGCATAAGTAGTCGGCAAATGTCGTTATGCCAGGCCTTGCTATATATTGCTTGTCAAATTAAGTCCGTTGTGTATTGCATATCATGCGCTTCGGTGCCACCGCCTGGCAATGCCAAGCGTTCGCAGATGCTGGCAGGAGATCTGCTGTAAGAGAATATGCATGGATTACGGCCCTATTGTCATTCCGTATTGAGCAAGCAAGTATCTGTATGGGTCTCAGTGTATTGCAGAGAGACATATGGAATTGACCTAGGCCATCCAAGCTCCGCAGGACGATCCAAGCCTTGTGAGATAAATTCAACGTCGGCGTCGTAGACGGATGGGCCTTCGTAGCGCATTCGCCTATTGTAAGAAGGGACAAGACTTAGCCACGAGAGTGAATCAACGCTGCACATATTTACACGCCTCAACTGCGATCACGGAGGACCTTAGACCAATTGTACTTAACATGCATGCTTTGCCGTTCAGTCAACACAAGTCTCGCCCATACCGGTACCGCGGCATTCGTCAAGATACCAGTGGTAAACCGCCTTTCCCCACCTGAGAGTTGTATTTACCACGAAGTCGGTGTCAAGATAGCACGTGGCAAGTCTTCTGATTGATTTTGATAATCTGGTAGCAGGGAGGCCGCCATATACGTACAACTAACCATAAACAACACATTATGAACATTAGGTGCAAAACACATGTGATGACCACATACGAAGAGTCAAGCCATGCAGGCTCCCGCCCGCTGCTCCTATGTTTTTAAGAGGATGCCAATAAGACTCTAATGCTGCTGTCCAGACCCATAGTGCATGGAAAGTGACCGATGGCTGGTTCCGGAGGTACGAAAAAGGGGGGACCAACAGTGTGGTTTGCATATTGTCCCTTAGTCACATATGGTTGTAGTCCGATGCAGAAGAAGTAGCCACAGCAGCAAGGAACCAATAAGGCTGGCGCTCATACTGAGGTTTCTTGGGGATGAAAGTCACGCGGTACGGGTCAATACACGGCGCCTGCGCCGTTTACTAGCGAGAATGATCCCAACATGATGACATCGCGCTTCACACCGCAACTCTCAGACTTTCGAGGATCTGGTTTCACGTTTGCTTACCTCGTTTAATTGCACCGCTTACTAAGCGAGTTCAGCCTTCCACTTCTTAATCCCTTGTCAACCTGGTTGTTTTCATTTAACATACCCTCACATTCTCCATCCACGATGCCTCCTAAAAAGCATCAAGAACCGCGTCCTGACTTACTGGCAAACATGAAAAAGAAGCCTAATCGCCGCGAAGAAGAAGCGGCTAGGTTCGATCAAACTGCCGGTGCCTTCACGGTGCCTCCCCCGCCTACGGGCGTCTTACCCAACCCATTACCGGGTTCGTCGTCCTACAAGGACACCTTAACCAACGAGCACTTCCGGTCGAAAGAAGAACGCGTCTTGGCAGCTTTCGGCCCCGATGGCATCAACCTTGACGCCCTCAAGGCGTTGGAAAAGTTCACAACGGTCGCGAGGGCCCCTCAGCAGCAGGCTGCAACATCACAGCCAAATCACTCTCCGCAGCTGGCTTCTTCTCCTTCACAGCAATCCGGGCAGCCTTTGGCTGGACACCCTGCATCAGCGGCACAATCAACATCGACAGCCGCTCAAACTGCATCTCCAACGGAGCATGATCAGATCGTCCCTCCGCAAGGACAGCACCGTCATAATCAGTTACCCAAAAGCTGGGGTATGATATCGCTTTACACGGGCGAAACTCGTTTCTTCAAGACGACAAAACCCGATTGTTCGACGACCATAGATCCACGCTCAGTTCAGTCTCCATGGCAGCTAGCGATATTCGTCGATAGTTCCACTCGGTTCCGCGACACCACAACCGGGGTTTTAACCCACCAAGATCCACGCCTACTTCCTGCTGGGTGGGAACAACGGTCTTACAAAGAGTCCAGAGAAGTGTATTACTACAACAAGATCACCTCAGAAACGACTCTGGATCGTCCAACTGCATCTTCTTTAACCGCAGGTGAACCATCTGAAGATACGTCACCTGGAACGTTACCACCAGCCGAAGGGCTTCTCCAATCGACAGAAAACACTGGAAGCCCGACCGCCGGTTCTTCCCAACCGAAACCCAAGCGCTCTTCGCGGAAGAATAAAACTGCGGAGAATAGCACGATCCCCGGCTCCTCCAACTACGACCGCACGAGCATCACCGCTCCTACTCCGCCTACTTCGGCCCCAATCTCGAGCGGTCATCGACAGCCGACCCTACCAACACCAACGCCGCTCAATCAGGATCTTCCTCTCCGCCGAATATGGCATGAAGTTGACAAGCTGCACAGCGATGACCCACTTTTGGCACCCATGGACTTCAAAGTGTTGAAAGCCCACAACAAGCTGCTGGGCAAACCTCAGCTATTTCCCCGGATGCGACGAGCATCGTTCAACGTCCGGGATCTTGTTGCATCGACGCCCATATGACAGGGCTAGGGCGTCCATCAATACCACCACCACCACCATGCGCTCCTCCGGCCATGGTCTCCCGGAACTTCCTGATCGCTGGTCCCATTGAATCATCTGACAGCACCAGGAGTCCGCCACTACTCAACTCGAGGCATTACTGCCTCATCTCATCAGTGTGTCTGGGTCGGATATATCACACCTGATGATGATGCCAGGAGGCAGCACCCACGGTCATGGCCCACAGCGAGCTCATAATGAAGGCGTTGGTGCCAAACATCGGATGCTGGCGTCCCTCTGATATGTTTAGTTGATCCGTCGAGGCACGTCGAAGGTCATGGCCCACAGATGTGAAGCTCATGAATGGCGTTGTACGGCATTGACGCCGAAAATAGTGCTGGCGGGCGCCCTGTGCTATTCACTGTACAGGAGATTCAGCAACCAGAGGCGTCTTCAAGGATCATCAGCGATGCGGGCCCGATTCCTGCAACTGATTTTGGAGGTCCTCTGAGTAGACTGACGAGGCCAGCAATCAATTGAAAGCTTAGGAGGCACGCCACATGTTGTTACCCACGCTCACCGCCTCCTCACATCAATCCAAGTAAAGGTCGGTGAGCGCTATCATCTCAAACTGCTCCTCAATCAAGGGTTGCAGCCTCCAGGCGACCGCCAGCTTCTTCGTACGTCGCCTTCCTTCGTCCGCCGTACGGCACAGAAAACCACAGTGCTCTCTGCCGCCATCCCTCTCTCCGAGCGGTCCCCAGCACCCTCGGACACTCTGCTTCGACACCGGTTCATTCAGTGAAGCACTCTGGACTGCTTGGATGTTCCATCCACACCCTTCCCTCGCATGGAGCCCTCCAGCATGCTCACGCCTCAAGTCCCGGCATCAGAGTCACATCTCTCGATCTCAACTATGACTCTGAGAGCCGCCTTGTTCACAGTCTCCGGGGCGAACCCCCTGGCATGCTCGAGCTCAGCGCAGCTTCACGTCATCTCCCATCAGCTAGCGCATCGCCTCGTTACACTCCGCCGAGAGCACAACGACCCCCAACATCCTGGCGGTCTCCAGTCTCTCCAGGCTCAGGCATCTACTAGTTGCCTCTTTCCCAGATCCAGCCGTCACCATAGCTGGTATCTGATTTTTCAACTATTAGTGAGAGTGCTGCATCTGCATTGAAGCAGGGTTGACAGCCTGTATGTATGTAGTACCTACACAATGACAGTTGCTCCAATCAATTCTATGCTCTTAAACCATCTTACACTCCTCTAATACAACCAATGGGCAGCGCTCAATTGTGTTCTGAGGGTATGTAGACCTAGCTTTTAAGATGGTAAACGAGCTCGCAAACTTATCCGAAGAGTATACTGCGGTCATGCATGAGCACCCAGAACACTGCTGACAGACGAAGCACCACGCGTCCAAAGACACCTCTCTCCCCAACCCTTATCGTATTCTTTACCGTGAGCACTTCCTTCTTTCCCCTTTCGCCCACCCCCCACGACAACCAAAAAGGCCTCCTACCCAACATCAATCCGCAGGATCACTGCATGCACAATATGGGCCATCTCGAACTCTATCCGCGCCGGTGGTTCCAAACGTCAGCATCGCACATTGAAACCCATTACATTCGGCGCTGCCATGCTGACACAGTCACATGCGATGTTCAGCATCCTCACACTCGGCTAGTACGGAGATTGATTCAGCTGCTTAGGATAAAATCTCCACAGTCTGGAGAGACAAATACAACATTGCGGGTGGCTGATCCAAATGGAGGACCTGCTGTGTATCACAGTTGGTATCTCATTCAACTTCCGTGGATGGGAGTACGGCATTTGTTGTAGGCTTAGACAAGCCTGTATGTAGTTAATTACTAACTCCATGGCTCCACAATGCAATCTTGTGCTCTCAATTCATTGTTCACCTACCTTACCTAAACAACCGGGAGCATGATGAACCTGGACATGAGCCCATCTAGACGTGACCATTTAACTATAGCGCAGCCGCAAACCAATCAAACACTGCCCTCTACAACTCCACAGATTCCCTCATCCCAGTCCACCTCTCCCTTCCTCCACTCCCTCTACCGCCTACAGTAGAAAATATAGGACTCCTGCCCATACATCCCGAAACCCCTCACGTCACGATCTCCACACCACAACATCCTTCTTCACGACCCGGTTCTGCAGCCACAGTCGTGAACCCTTCTTCCTCCATCTTCGCATATTGAAACATGGGCCGATTCCGGCCGCCATAGCTGGCGTGGTAGAAACTGAAATGCATACGTATCTTCTCCGCGTGATACCGAACCTCGGGCTCAACGGCTTGGGTAAGCGAACATATTGATAAAGAGACGAACACAATGCGCTAGATAAGTATACGGAATACTGTAGTAGCTGTGTTGTCGCCCCGGCCTGATGGAGATGGTTTTCGTTATCTCCGCTAAACCCGGCATATCCATCACCATGCCACCCAAAGTCCATTGCCGTCTTGCCATGGCCGTATATATCAGAGCCTATGGCTCCTCGTCCTACAAGTAATTCACGGTAAACGTTTGGTCTGTGGCGTATAACATAATTGGGCTTTGTGCCATGCGTTGCATATTCTATCGCCCATCATGGATAAAATAGAGAGGACCAAGCACGACATCTACCCCTTCATCTCACCATCGGCTGGCTTGGAAAATTGTGCAAGGGGCAAAGTTGTGCTTGTCACAGGAGGTGGTAAAGGCATCGGAAAGGTATAACATGAGATACGCTTATGCGCTGCGCCGTTCTGGATTCATATATCCTGGGGGTCGCCCGTATACTGAAACAATAACTTTACACAAGAGATATCTCTTTCAAGCATATAAAGCATACACCAACCTCCTCACAGTCTCTTTCAGCCTGTAGTACCAATGAGGAGGTCTTCAGGCGGTCGAAGACTCGCCTAGCTAAGCTGATCTGTCTCCCACTCTGCGCAGGCGATAGCAACGCACTTCGCCCTCGCCGGCGCCAAAACCGTCATAATCTCCGGCCGTAGTTCCGCATCCCTTCAAGACGCCAAATTTGCCATCGAATCTGCGGCCCCGAGCTGCGAGATCATCGCCAGTACCGCGGATGTCACCAGGGAAGACTCCGTGCAATCGCTTTTCGACAATCTCCCAACCACTCCAGATATTCTCGTGAACAACTCCGGCGTGTCGTTATCACAAACGAGCATTGTTGATAGCGACATCGAGAAATGGTGGACGGATTGGGTAAGTTCATGTGTTGCAGGGATCTTCTAGAGTCAAGCAGGCAAAGCATCATCAGTACCGGGACACGTATGAGCTGGCGCCTCTACACTTATCATCCATCGTAGCACGATCACAGCCTCTGACGGTTGCCCGTGTCATTACAGTAATACGGGCTTGAGATTCCACTTCCCAGAATTATAAATCCACGGATTTGTCTGCCTTGTATTGTGCATTTTGTTACGAGGGCGAGCGTCAATATCTTCATCGCACGCTAGCAGGTGTCCGACTATTTAAGATGCCTTGCCAACAAGCCGAGACCTTGCTAAAGAAAAGCGGGCAGGAAACGAACGTCAAAGGCGTCTACCTCTGCACCCGCATGTACCTACGTTCATTGAACGGCAGACCTGGCGTGATCCTGAACGTATCGTCGAGTGTATCCGACATGGTTACGCAAAATTTGAGCTCGTACGGGACTTCGAAGATGGCTGTCAATAGGTAAAGCACAAAGTGACCGGACTGGGATGATGGCGGGCTAATAGATATAACCAGATTCACTGAGCTCGTGCATGCTGGTAAGAGAACCACCCCCATGGCTTCCGACGGGTAATCCGTTGTGCCAACGACTGATATTCGTTTTAGAGCACTCCAAACAAGGCGTGCAGTGCATCGCGTTCCATCCCGGTGGTATCGCAGAAACGGGGATGGGCCAGGCAGCACCAGAGCAGTTTCGCTCACGTCTTTACGATACCGGTATGTGTGGGATATTCCATTCTCGCTTCTTCCGGCCAACTTCCTTCTGAACTCCTTGGCCAATTACTCACGGCTTCGGCAGTGGGACTTGCAGCTGGCACCGCGCTATACCTAAGCACACCACGGGCGGGTTTCTTGTCTGGACGGTTCGTATCTTCAAACTGGGACATGGAGCAGCTAGAAATGTTGAAGGATGAGATCATAGACGAGGACTTGCTGACATCCCGAATCCGGTATGGAGAGCACCTGGGTTCTACTATCATCCCGCAGACGGGAGCTCAGCCCCAGTAGGTTGCGTACGAGCCGTATTCGGGAGGTCGCCATGACTTTCATAAGGATAGAATATTACTACTCTATTGCGGATACATCTCCGCTAAAACATTACAGAGCTGGTTCTTTCGCTAGCATACTTGTTAGCATCTTCAATGCTAAACCTAGATTGACCGGTCGAATCATCCTTAGTAAATAATTGATGATACTAACTCGATCCCATTGATGGCGGTCACCCCGTGCGCCGCCGGGTATGGGAAACACTCGGAAAGTTTCAACACTCATAAGCTTCTCCTCTGTGCAGCGCTCTGATTACTGCGATTACCATCCTCTTCATGACTAAATCTTGGCCCGCCTTCCGGTACCTCTGGTACAATAAACTCTCGTCTCGGCCCATCGACAGGTCCCACTGACTCCGCCATTGCCTCGTCGTAACTAGGCGGAGCGTCGACCCACTCGCCGTTGGCATTGACAGGATGAAACTCCTGATTAGGGGAGCCCGCTACGCCTATTTGTGCCTCAGGTGGTGCTGGTACCGGACGCCTGTTGATAGTACCGGACGGCCGTATAGATAACGAGGGGCCGTTTGGCGGCCGGATTGGTGCCTGCTGCGACGTCGAGCCAGGCATTGGGCTGACGGAAGGAAACTTTGCTCGTTGCGCTGAAACTTCGGCGTACCGCTGTGGGCCTGCGGCAACTGCAGCTAAGAGGTCTGCCGGAGGAGTTATGCCGGAAAAGACTTGAACCTTGAGTCGAAGAGGGAGGACAATAGATTGAGCTTGCTGGACAGACCTTAGCATTCGCCCAAGAATGTGTTATGAGCAGTGGTAAGGGATAATGTCAGGAGTTTCACCGCCCAGGACTGTTCGAGACTTACTTGCCAACCGCGAGGTGCCCGGTAGCTTAAACCCACCCGGACCTCTAGCTCATAATACCTCGATATATTGCAAGTATCGAAGCTGGGAATTACAGTGTTCGGCAATGGCTTACGCGTCCAGTATTCTTTGCTAATCACAGCTTCTGCCCCAATGGTATCAGATGAGAAGTTTAGAGCGACGCCCATCCCGCTTGTACTCGTTATGACCCAGCTATTACTCTCCGTTGTAAGTGCATCCATAGCTCTAATCCTGGTGTACCCGATGAGTTGAATTTGCAAGCTGTCGAGATAGATGGGCTCCGTGAAGTCGCTCTGCCGTCGCACCAAGACCTTAAGTGGGATGTCATTATGGCAGGTAATTATGGTAGGGTGAGGAAGGCGGGCATCCACGCTGATTCGAGGAGGGTCATTTCCCGCAGCTTTTGAACTTTCTTGGCTTGGAGTGTTACGTAGAGGACTCCTTTTCCGGGACGACAGTTCCGGGCGATCAGGAAGAAACTGATGCTGTTGGCGAGCGAAGGTTTCGGAGGACGCGGGTAGAGGACGCGGTGGCTCGATTGGTTGGAAGTTGAACCCTACGAACTGTGGTCTTCAGTAAAGGAGAGATAGCTTCAACGTTCACTGTCGTAGCTATTGTGTTGCTTTCTTCGGTGAGAAGCGCAATGCGTTGAAGCTTGACTCACCCCTCGAGGATTCTCCTTCCACATTTCCTTCCGATTTACTGTGACCTTGACATAGTATGTAATCTCTGCCTCGCCTGGGAAGCCTGATAAACTTGGTGGAAGCGTCTTCTTGACATGTCGCAGCATAGACTGCATCTGCATTCGTAGACTGGGGAAGCCGCCGGCAAGATCTTGAGAGGGAATGCTGGCCGGGTCATGGCAGACGTTGTTGAACGGTATCTACCTTGCGGTCAATCAGGAGTGCAAACGTCTGACATGGGAGGAAACACACACTTTGAATTGGAAGGGGTACTCGTACTGTCCAGCATTGATGGTGAAGACGTTTCTCTGCAGAGGTCCAGGCTGAGGAGCATTCGCCGGCGGAAATACATTTTGGACTTTGTAGAGAACCTGTATCAGATTTAGCAAAAAGCCATATCATATAGTGTCAACATAGGTAGCGTTTCAGGGTAAGCGTATGGGCTTCCAGGCACAGTGTTCTCCATAAGAACCCACCTTATGTATCTCCGAGAGCGGTGCTTTCCTAGAATAGGTTTCCCCCGGCCTAATTGGCGCGAGCAAAGTCGTCCTACTCTCCCCTTCAAGCTTGACTATGACGGATGTGATGGCGGCAGCACCTGAAGGGACTCGGAGCACTACGCGACCCGAAATGAAGTCGAGATTGGTGAAGTGAGAGTGTGGTTTGTCCAGGAATATATTGACGTTCATGCTGCGCTACGCAAGCTGCACCAAGTATGAAGCAGTTATGGCGGGTTGTGCGGGTGCCTGAGTTCTTGTTGCGGCATCATGGCGTGGTGGCAGTTGGGTGCACAGCCTCAAGGAAGCTGCATGTGCGGATACGATTGAAGCCGTTTGTTGATGGTTTGTCATTTGAGAACCTATGACGTACCAGAACAACTGCATCAGAACTGTGCTCATGGTGTCGCACGGTATGCATTGAATATCGCATGGTTCAATCACTAAATACATGCATTGATAAAGCAGCTCTATCAGCTACGAAAAGGCCCTTAGTCCCTTATGCCCAGAGACGTCTACCTAGGTAAGAACTATGTAAACGCCAAGCCCAATCCTGGAATTTCGCCGTTCCCGTTCCAATTTCTGGCGCCAGATAGACGGCAAAGCCGAGTGAAACGCCAATTCCACTGAATGCTCCTTAAATGGTCCCAGTGCTGAAAGACAAGCCTAAGCTCGGTAGACGGGTACAAGAAGAAAGAGTCCGACGACAGCTTAGCGGACGGTGATACCGCTGCGTTTGGTGTACATTCTTGTAGCAATGTTCATGCTCATGAGCTCTTGGAAAAGGAGCTTCGCGGCGTATGGGATGTGGACCTGTGAGATTCTGGTTTTGTTCTTGCAGGGTCGGCATTCGAATTGATTCTTCTTCAGGGATCTGCGAACATGTTAGTCAGACCTACTCATTTGCCCAGAGACAAGATTGAACTTACGCAACAGGCGTCATAAGCCCACAGATCTCACAGATGTGCACCCTAAAGGCATCCGAAACCTCGAACAGCCTTTCCTTCAAGAAAGCACTAGCTCCGTGCGCAATCATACAATCACGCTCCATCTCACCAAATCTCAAACCTCCGTCTCGCGCCCTACCCTCAACAGGTTGCCTTGTTAAGATCTGCACAGGACCACGAGCTCGTGCATGGATTTTGTCATCCACCATATGCCTCAGCCGCTGATAGTAAGTGGGGCCGAAGAAGACTTGCGCGACGAGCTTCCGGCCCGTGTGACCATTGTACATGACCTCGAAGCCACGAGATTGATAGCCTTGCTCGCGAAGTAGGTTTGAGATGGAGTCCACCGTGATATCGGTGAATGGTGTCGCGTCTCCCTCCATACCTTGTAGAGCACCAAGCTTGGACAGCAAGCACTCGATCAAATGTGCTATAGTCATACGAGACGGAATAGCATGTGGGTTTATAATCAGATCCGGTGTGAGACCTTCACTCGTGAAGGGCATATCTTCTTGCCTGTAGGTGATACCGATAGTACCTTTTTGACCATGCCGCGATGCAAATTTGTCACCGATCTGGGGTACTTTCGTTGTCCTTGTCCGCACTTTGACGAAGCGGAGACCTTCATTGTTGGTGGTAAGAAGAACTTGATCCACAATACCGGTCTCGGTACTCCGAAGCGGTGTCGACGTATCACGCTTGATATGCAACTTCGTTCGTTGACCGAGCTCTTCGGCATCTGGTGCAATAGGAGCCGTTTTGCCAATGATTATGTCCTCGCCGGATACCCTGACTCCAGGTGCAATGAGACCGTCATCGTCGATTTTGTCGTAAGTTCCGTGCTTGAGTCTTAGAGTATCGGATCGCATCGGCTTCTCGAACTTTTCGACAACTGACATTCCTATCCGTTTCTCTTGATCCGTGTACGAGCGGTAGAATAAGCTTCGGAATAGACCTCTATCGATGCTGCTCTGGTTCATGATAACAGAGTCCTCTTGATTGTAACCAGAATAGCAGGCAATGGCCACAATAGCATTCTGTCCAGCAGGTAAATCTCGGAATTTGAGGTATTCCATTGACCTCGTAGTAGCAAGGGGCTTTTGCGGATAATAGAGGATGTTGGCCATGGTATCCATTCTCTCCCCAAAGTTGGTGAGATAGACTCCCATAGCCTGCTTACCCATAGCTGACTGGTACGTATTACGAGGAGATTGGTTGTGATCGGGAAATGGAATAATACTGGCGCATATTCCAAGAATCATGCTAGGATGAATTTCGCAGTGTGTCCAAGTATGTGCATTCACCCTGGCTTTGACGCGTTTGTTACCCTGTTCGTCAACATCTTTGTCGTCCTGCTGCTCGCCTTCATTCAATTGTCGTGATGCATCCAGGTCCTCTGGAGTCATGACTATCATGGCTGTCTCTTCTTCTTCAGCATCAAGATATTCAATAACCCCATTCTTAACAAGACCTCTCCACCCAAATTTAGCATTTTCTTTTTCCTGATACGAAAGATTCGGATCCATCTCAATGTTTTGATCAGCTTCCAACTTTCTCACATGTTCTCTGTTAAACACCAGATTGCCCCGATTATAGCTCCTCGGATCGCAGTCCACAACGAAAAGCGGCCGACATACTCTCCCAGCGTCCGTGAAAACTTTGAACTCCCGATCCCGGATATCCCTAATAAGGCTAATTTCGTGGTCAATCTTCCCGCTTCTCCGTACACCCTGCAGTTGTGATATCAACTTCGCGGGATCACGATGCACGCCCACCCAGACGCCGTTGACGAAGACTTTTGTGGACTCTTGTACTCGTAGTGGTTCAATCTCTTCAAGGATCTCCATCCCTCGTTGGTTCATGAAGTCGGTTATTAGATCGCCTGGTGTGCCAACGGTGACATAGCACATCAATGCAAGGTTCTTTACCAACCCACATGCCTGCCCTTCAGGCGTTTCAGCCGGACATACGAGACCCCAATGAGTATTATGTAGCTGACGAGGTTTGGCAATCTTGCCATCTCGCCCAATCGGGGTGTTAGTCCTGCGTAAATGTGATAGCGTAGACGCAAATGTATATCTGTTGAGCACCTGAGACACACCTGCCTTGGCCTTGGCTGCATTTTTCTGCTCGCCCCAGTTACCAGTAGCGAGAGAATATTTCAAGCCGTTGGTAATTGTGTTAGACTTGACAGCAAGGGTTAGATTGAATTCTTTGTTCGTCTGCACGCATCTGTCCAAGTAACTGAAAATATCTTTTGTCAGCTTGGCGTAGAGCGCACGGAAAAGATTCGCCATTAGTGGCCCAGCAAGATCAAGGCGTTTCTTGCCAAAATGATCCCGATCGTCTTCATCTCTTCGGCCCAGAGCAACTTGCAGAAGGCGATGAACCATGTAGCCTAGGAAGAAAGCTTTCCTTGTCTCGCTGCCCGACTCCTGCGATATGTGGGGTAGAAATTCCCTTTGCATAAATGCCCTTGCATAATTTACACGTTCCTGACGGGTACCTGTTCCTTTCCCGGTTTGTGGTCCACGCTTCGCAATATAGTCAAGTGCACCCTCCTGGTCTTGGATGACCACGGCTTCTTCGATACAGGGTCTAATCATCTCCATCATTTCGGTATCATTTCTGTCGTAGCAGATATGGTTGAATATATCCTCGTCAGATTCAATTCCAAGAGCTCGGAAAACTACAACGATAGGTATGTCTGCCCTGATGTTCTTGCTCAAACTTGCTACAATCGTTTGGCCTACTCCACCTTTACTCGCCTCGCCCTTTGCAAGCAGTTTCAGTTGCATTGTATTGAGTAGTCTCGAGCCTCTCTCCACTGCACTCCTTATTTCTGCAACGTACGGAGTAGGGCTTTGTTTTTTCTTAAAGACTTGGACAATGTTCGCCGCAGATCGCTCTTGCGCGATGAGAACTTTTTCGCTTCCATTGATTATGAAATATCCACCTTGGTCATAAGGGCATTCAGCAAGCGCAAATAGCTCCGACTCCGGCCTTCCCCAGAGGATGCAATATCTTGACTTTAGCATCACAGGAAGCTTCCCAATGAAGACGCTCGGGCCCTGATCGTCATCCTCCTCGTCCTCCCGCTCCCAAACATTCTCGGTCGCATTCGTATCACCTTCTTCGCCCTCATCTGTGATTATTTTACGCGGACGGAGCACTTTGACTTGCTTGTTCATCGTGAGGTAGATTGGAGCGGAATAGGTAAGGTTACGGTTTCGTGCTTCTTGCGGCCACAATACAGAAGTGGTGCCATCGCCTTCCGTGAGCGCCGGTCGAGCGATTTGAAGGTCCTTGAATGATATCTCATATCGCCTCTTTAGGATAGGATCTTCGTCATCCGGGTTTTGTGCTATGTTCTGCTCAAGTATGATGCGCGAGTTGTCTTCAATAATTTCTCTCATCGTCGTATTAACAAACTCATCAAAAGAGTCCAACTGTTGCGAGACAAGGCCCTTCGACTCGAAGAACGAGGAGATGACTGTCCAGCAGTCCTCCGCTGCGATCTTCTGATCATCCTCCTCGTACTCGTAATCGTCGTCATATCCATTCTGGTAGTCTGCCATGTCTGCGTGTGATAAAGCAATAACGATCGTATCTAGCGCAACGATGTTGACGTCTGAAATGAGAGTACTAGAGGCAGTTGTGACCAACTGAGGGTGAAGGTTTGAGGAGTGGCGCGTCTGGCGGCCGCGAAGGCGCGGATGCCTGGGGCAACAACAGGTTTCACAAGATGAGCCGAGAAGGAGTTGACTGAAGTCAGGCCATGGAAAAGACGTGAGCACGATGGACAGGTATGGTGAGAACAGGTGAGGTTAAGAAGACGTGAAGCGCTACCGCAACTGTCGCAGATCTTCAAAGAATCGAAGGGGCAGTTGCGGCTCTGCGGAACGTTTACTGCCGCCAGCCGCATCCAGCCACCCGTTACCAGCACACTGGATAAATCTCCGTGCTGACAAATCCCACTCACCTTGGGGCAGTTTCATGTCCGCTAAATATGTTCGCTGGCGTGAGTGTGTTTCCTGAATGTTATACGACCATAACAATAACTTCGCTCAGCCCTGACTGGACACTTCGCGCCGTTGGGAGAGTACAGGCTACTGCACGTAAGCATAAGTTGGTGTTAACTCGTACTGCCGTATACAGAGTCTGCCGTGCGAGGCAAGGAAAATTCGCTTCAGACAAGTAACTCGTACTCATAGGCTGATGGGATGAAGTCACGGCAAAGTGCCGGATAGCTAATAATCGTTACCCGCTCTGGCACTTGTCAGTACACTGACGGTGTGATACAATGTCCAGCGAGCCGGCTGAATCAAAAGGACAGCTGAATGTCGCCGGTGAGGAACTAAAACCGTACCTCCGTCAGCTTTGACTGCTTGTTCGCGAGCAAACCGTCCTTCCCTTCTTGTGGCACTATCAGGTTATCGCGCTCTGTCGAGGCCAATCTCACCATGCATGGGAAGTAGTCGGCGTTTGAGCGTAGTGGAAAGATGTGTTCATCGTCGTTAAGCTTTGTACTCCAGATTTGATGGCGTGAAGGGGGCCAACATAGATGCACCTTTATCTTATGGCTCAGGGAATCTCCATAGCTCAGAGTAATATGTAGCAAATCTTCCGCATGAGTGATAGAAGGGGCGTGCTAATGATTTCTTCTCCTTGATCATTGCTTGTACTAGCTCCGTGACGCAGCAAATAAAGTTTAGGTCCCCTTGCTGTAATATAGTACATCTGAGCTGATCGGTTTCTGGGATTTACTTCGAAGAGTTCTTGCCAATATACCAGCGTACTGGTTTGCCATCTAGTTACAGACATGTATAAAGTCGCACTACACGTGGCTAGCAAATTCTATCCTGCTCTCCGCTTCGGAAGAAATTTTCGGAACAGTACTGTTCCAGGTTCACGGCAGCCCACGAGAAGAGAACAAGAAGCAATTTGTGAGGAGAAGGATGCGGCGGCCAGGTATTGTGATTTCTGCCTGTGCGAAGTCCTGAAACCGGAGGTACGTCGCGAGAGAAGCGAAGTGGTCTTAAGCGCAGTGAAACTGTTTTGATTTTCGTTGCACAAAATGCAGAGTTTGTTCCTGTTAGGAAGATAATCGGTGGATAGACTTTCTACAGTTTGATACAGAATCGACTAAACACAGCAAACTCATAAATCACCCTCATCCCGAGGAGCCTACACGCCATTAGATATCCCAGCCAAGAGACTTCTACAACGGAGGGGGACGTACTGGCAGCGCCCTTGCTCCACCAAGCTCCTCCTCTAGACCTCCTGGAAACGTTCTCGGCACCGCTGGCTTATCAGGGTATAATTGGTACACAACCGCGCAAAGTCCGAGCACAGTTGCAATAAACGTGCCCATCAAAACAGCTCCAAATCCAGGCTTGTAATGCGTATAGGGTTCCGTTGAAAACATTCCGAGTATGTCATTGTCCTCGTGCACTGGTTCACCATAATTCTTTCGTTCTTGCTTGTCCCACCAGTCGCCGTAGGGATCGCGGAATTGGCGCTTCACGGCCGGGGGACTGATATAGCCTCCATTCTAGATTGCGTCAATGGGCTGGGAAGAATCCAAATTGATTGACAAGCCCACCATGTCTGGGTCTTCAATATCTTCCTGAGAAAGGAACCGCACTGGGGTGAAGGAGGTTCGTGGTGCAGCTCGTCGGAGTGAAGCAGTAAGCGGTCGTGCCGCGGCGAGCCTTCGTGGAAGCATTGTTGCTGAATATGTTAGTGAAGCCTGACCGTATCTAACTGCCAGCGGAGAATACCTTCTCACCGTAGCCCTGTACAGCGACTCGGCTACATTCGCAGCAGGTTGATTGTGAACCTGTACCAATGGCTGGTAACGCTGCTGATGACTAAAGTAGTGAGATAAGTCACGTGCAATAGTGCCTAATAGTGCCTAGGCGGCCGTGGCGGCTCTTGACACGCCGTAGTACCTCCTCTTGTCAATCAAACTTAGGTTTTCATACTTTTCGGCTCCTAACAACCGCAACTCGACCGATAATCAAATTTTGACATCTGAGGGCACCTATGCGGTCTCTAAGCTATCACTTGGTACCACTTTTGAGAATATTAGTCTTGGCTTGATGCTGCTAGTGGTGGCCTTGTCCGAGGAAAGGGTTTTGCTCGCCGACGTGGGCTATGTCAAACGGGGAAACCGAGAAACACGCGAATCAGCAACCACAACATCATCACTCCAACGGCGCTCCTAACGGATACTCTGATACCAACACAAATGGCACCCTTGATCAGACACAACATACGCGTGAAACTTCTGGGGAACAGATTCACAACTCCGTGGCATCGCCCAACAAGAAGAGGAAGTTTGAGGATGCGATCGGCAAGAGGCACTCGACTTCACGAGCCACGTCGCCTCCTTGGAAGAAGATAGCGGTCGAAGGACCTACGTCTTTCGTCGACAATGGAAGAAGAAAATCCGCGAGGACAAATGCTGTTCCGTTGGAGTTGCAGCCACCGGGAGAGAAGCGACAGACGCGAGCCAGCCGGACTGAATATGCACTCAGCAAGTCATATTCAAAAGGCCCAGCGTTGCAACACGGTTCGCCCCCAAGGCATGTAGCTGTGATAACCCAGAGCGAACTGAAGCGACCGAGGTCTTCTGGAAAACTTACGTCTCCTCCATATTCGAAGACAATTCTCCATACTGTGCCTGTCGCAAAATCTCCAACGCAACACCGGCGTAAACCGTCTGCTCCTCTAGCACTTTCGCCACCTCATAGGAATTACTTGCTCTCGCCTAGGACAGATGCAACACGAGTACGAACCCACTCTACCTCCCTCAAATACCGACCGCCGTCATCGCACTGCGACGATGCCCTGAAGGCTGAAAACGATGTATTTGGGCCACTCATACTCCGCCGTGCTTCCGAGACTACTCCTGTTAAACCTGCGAGACTGCGACTAAGAGTTCGTCTTCCTACCATTCCCGCCCGAAATCCTCAACAGATTCTACCCGCACGAAAGTTTCACACCTTTTCGGATTGGTTAGCATACGACGATCCCCTCGCAGGAGACGACGACCACATCACAGATAACAGGGCGGCTCAAGAAGAGGCGGATATTAGGCGGAGAATAGCTGAAGCTGCCACGCGAAATGGATTGCTGGGCGCAGAGCGTTGTTCCATATTCGAGCCAGACAAGCACGATGAACGTAACCTACTACAGCAGTATGGCCACTGGGATCACGTTGTCTCGCAAGCTGTATATTTTGGAGAGTTGATGCTGGATGAACGAAAGAATCACAGGAACTCTGCAAGAAAACTCGCTCAGGCCGCCGCAGCCGAATGGAGACGGAGGCAGCCTAAAACGTCGGAAGATGTTCAAGCAGAGCAGATCTCGTTGGAAAGAGCACTGAGGGAGGGCAGGAGGAAGCAAATGATGAAGGACCTTCAACAGAAATGGGATATGGTAAGAGCCGAAGTGAATAAGCGAAGGTTTGAGAAGTGGGAACAAAAGCAGCAAGCGATGCAGAGGGAGCAGTTGAACAACATGTTGGAGCACTCAACTCAGCTTCTGGACAAACGGATCGCCAGGGATGGTGAGGATTCAAGCGACGACGAAAGTGCCAGCGGCGACGATAGTGAGGAGGACGATGGCGAGCAGTCGGGCGTTACTAGCGCTGATGACGAGCATGTCATGTCGTCGAACGAGTCAGATGGAAGCGACGCACAAGACCGGGGTTCCGTAGATGATGAAAGACTCACTGTTGAAGAGCTTCGCCGAAAATATGCTGCGCTGCCGGACATCGAATCCGACGCTGATAGGGACGTTGATATGGTAGACGAACGGTCTGATGACGGTCTAGATGACGACGAGACTCGCAAAAACGAGACCTCTGAGGCTCCGGTGCTTAAACTAGAGGACGTCGATGAAGCTCTTTTGGATGACAGCGATGAGTCAACCGATATGTCAGATGATATGGGCAGCTCGGACGTCTCAGACCAGACCGAGGATGAGTCCGAGGAAGAAACTGAGGAGGAAGATCTTGGACTCCTAGGCTTTCTTCCGAAATCTGAACTCGTTAAGGCGTCTGCGGCTGAAACTTCCAACGAAACCGCGGGGGAACCGGACAGGCCGGAAGTAGATGATGTGGATAGATCCAGCTATCATTCTCCGGCCGAGGCCGAGTACAAGGAAGAAGATGGTCTAATAGATTCCTTCTCGCATCCCGGACTCTCAGTCCTGGAAATGGATGGGTTCGAGCAAACGCCCGCTGTGCAGTTAGACCAGTCTTTTGACGATGTCTTACCTGATGCTCCTCTTCCTGGAGGCGAGGATCTTCCAGTCTCGGAGCGAGACTTCACGAGCGTCAATCATAGCAGTCAACTATCTCCTAGGACAAGTCTCACAACCAAGCCCTCCGAAATCGACTCTGCTTCGTCGGTAGAGCTTCAAGGTCGGAGTCAGAACGAATCGCTGGCTACCACCCCTCAACCTTCTGCCACACTGAAGACAAAGGTGCCTTTCCTCCTTCGAGGTACACTGCGAGAATACCAACATTATGGTCTCGATTGGCTTGCCGGTCTTTACGCAACCAATCAGAATGGTATCCTCGCGGACGAGATGGGACTAGGCAAAACTATACAAACCATTGCTTTGCTAGCTCACTTGGCTGTGGAGCATGAAGTTTGGGGTCCGCATCTAGTGGTCGTACCCACAAGTGTCATGCTGAACTGGGAAATGGAGTTCAAGAAATGGTGTCCTGGCTTCAAAATTCTCACTTACTATGGCAGCCAAGAAGAGCGCAAGCAGAAGCGCAAAGGCTGGCTGGATGATGATAGATGGAATGTCTGCATCACATCTTATCAGCTTGTATTGCAAGATGCTCAAGCATTCAAAAGGCGGAACTGGCATTATCTAATCCTTGATGAAGCACACAACATTAAGAACTTCCGTTCCCAGCGCTGGCAAACCATGTTGACTTTCAAGACTCGCGCGCGTCTCCTCCTTACTGGCACACCGTTGCAGAACAACTTGACTGAGCTATGGTCGTTGGTGTACTTCACGCATCCCGACACCACTGGCTTTGCCGACCTGACGGAATTTTCACAAATATTTCGCCGTCCTGTGGAACAGATCTTGGAACAAGGTAGAGAAACTATGGATGACGAGGCTAAGGCGATGGTCACCAAACTCCACACTGTCTTACGCCCACGCTTACTACGGCGGCTCAAGGCGGACGTAGAGAAGCAAATGCCTCTCAAGTATGAGCACATTGTCTACTGTCGTCTCTCCAAGCGCCAACGGCAGCTTTATGATGGTTACATGGGTCTTGCAAAAACAAGGGAGAGCTTTGCATCCGGTAACTACCTGTCAATCATAAACTGCTTGATGCAACTTCGCAAGGTCTGCAACCATCCGGATCTCTTCGAGACGCGGCCAATCGTTACGTCGTTTGCGATGCCTCGGTCAGCTGTAGCGTCCTTTGAGATAGAGGAACTGCTTGTTCGTAGACGCTTACTGGGAGAGGACCCCATGGAAAAAGTCAATTTGGATTTCCTCAATCTGAAGCTCATCGGAAACGAACGTCGTTCGGCAATCGAAGCGCGAAGGAGTCACTGGCTGAGAGCTACAAGGACCTTGGAAGATCTTTTCCACAGGCAGGTCCGCCGTGTCTCTACTGTCTCGAATCAAGACTTTACCTCTTTGAAATCAACGGCCGCTGATTTGGAGTGGAAGGCGAAGAGATCACGTCTTGAAGAACTCCGTGGTTGTATTTACCAGACCAGCTTCCGCACCGAGGCCTGGCCGCTATACGGCAAAGGACTGAGAGATCGCTTAAGCCTCAACCTCGAGGATCGACCATTGCGACGACCCCCGAAGCTAAGGTCTCAACGATCCGACTGGTACCTTAACGCCTCCTCGATTCTGCAGTCTATGATCCTCTCAACAGAACAACGCGCAGCGGCCCTTGACTCGATCATAGAAAAGTTTGGCTGTGTAACACCTGCAGTCGTTACCCCAGACCTCGTTCCTTTGACACTTACTCCTCATGGCATTTCCGTCGTCCATAACTTCCAAAAAGAACCTACCAATAAGCCAGATCCATATCACCATGCCCGGATACGCCTCTCTATCGCCTTTCCAGACGCCCGACTTCTACAATACGACTGTGGCAAACTACAACGTCTTGACAACCTCCTTCGCGATCTCAAAGCAGGAGGCCATCGCGTCCTCATCTTCACTCAAATGACGCGTGTCCTCGACATCCTCGAACAATTCCTCAACATCCACGGCCATCGATACCTCCGCCTAGACGGCGCCACGAAAATCGAGCAGCGCCAGATCCTCACCGACCGCTTCAACAACGACCCCCGCATCCTCGCCTTCATCCTCTCCTCCCGCTCCGGCGGTCTCGGCATCAACCTTACAGGCGCCGACACGGTCATCTTCTACGACCTCGACTGGAACCCGGCGATGGACAAGCAATGCCAAGACCGCTGCCACCGCATCGGCCAGACGCGCGACGTACATATCTACCGCTTCGTCTCGGAGTATACCATCGAGGCCAACATCCTGCGCAAGTCGAACCAGAAGCGCATGCTCGACGACGTCATCATCCAGGAAGGAGAATTCACGACCGACTACTTCAACAAGCAGCGCAGCAGCTACCTGGATGATGGCGTCGCGGCGGCGATGGGTAAAGATGAGGAGGCGAATAAGGCGGTGGATAGGTTTCTGGGCGGCCTGACGGGCGTTGAGAGGGTGTTGGAGAGTGTCGAGGATAGGGAGGATGCGGAGGCGGCGAAGGTCGCGCAGAGGGAGGTTGTGGATGCCGATGATGCGGATTTTGAGGAGAGGGCGGCGGAGGCGGCGAAGGGCACGCCGAGTGTGCCGCCTACGCCGGGCGCAGAGCTCAAGAGTACCGTACAGGTACCCTCAACTCCTGCGGATGGGGAAGGAGGCAGTGCTGCGGTTGTGAACGACGCACATACGAGTGAACGGGAATCGGTGAAGGTTGAAGAGAGACCGGAGCCGAGACATCTCGATGAGTATATGCTCGAGTATATGGAGTGGGAGCTCGAGGACGTACCGGTCGTGCTGCCGGTGGATAGGAAGAGGAAACGGGATCGGAGGGGGGATCGAGGACGGAAGCGGTGATGATGGCTGTCGTGAGGGCTTGCTGGTAGTTGGGTAGATTTTTCCACTCTTGCTATGAGCCATTGAGTGCGCTTTCTCTTTCTCTTAGAGGGTTTCGGTTGGCCGGGAGCTGGGCTATATATTAGGCATAGCGCGGAGTTTCGCCTCCCATGGTTGATGTGTAACACTACAATAGAACTTGAAGCATGACTTGATCGCTCCTGGGAGACTGGGACATTGAGGGAATGGAGATCAAGCATTGTGACCACTGCGCGTTAAACATTAATCATTGGCTTCATCTATATAACTGCGCCTACATTACCCCCTTCACAATGCTCCCTCAGATCTAATTACACCTCGCTCCCTACCTGTACGCCAGTGACCCTAGCCTACCCAATGCCACATACAAGCCCCCAATGATCATCATCATCCTGACTACTGGTCCAAAACCGCCTCAACAATACTATTCCCCGCATTGCCCTCCCCCCAAATCTTCACAACCCTATACCCCTCGCTCTCCAACAGATCATGAAACTGGCGCTTACTTCGCTCCTTGCCCGCCGCCTGCAGCATGTTGATATCGAGCGCGACCTTGCGGAACGGCGGGTTACGATCGGGGATGACGATGTCGCAGATCAGGAGCCGCGAATCGGGGCCCATTGCTGATTTGTGGTTGCGCAGGATGCGCCGGCATGGCTCGTCGGTCCAGATGTGGAAGATCCATTTGAAGAAGTAGGCTTTCGCTCCTGTTTGTGAGAGATGAAGAGTCAGCGAATGTGGTAGGTAAGGGAAAGAAGGGAAAGGAGTTAGGGGAGAAGGTAGGGGAGGAGGTAGGGAAATGAGGAAAACGCACCTTTAACAGGCTGCTCCATCTCCTGGATATCATACGGCATAGCCTCGACCTCCTCCGGCACCAGCACCCCGCCATCAAGACACGACTTAAGATCCTGCAGCACCATCTTCCCCTTGATGTTCGGGAACGCCTTGCGGATCTCCATGAGTGCGTGGCCTTTCCCGCCGCCTACATCCACCAGCACGACCTCGTCGTCGTTGCCGTTAAGCTGCTCAAACGGATACGTCTTCGTGGCCTCCATGTTGCTCTGGATGGTCGCGTTCTCCATGGCGTCGGCGAACACACCTACCCGCTCGGGGTCGCGGTACATGTACTCGAAGTAATCGACGTCTTGGTCGCCGTTTGCGAAGACGAAGGGTGTGTTTTTCGGGTCTGAGGGTTCCTTCCAGCCGTATTTGGCGAAGTACTGCTTGAATCGCGACATGGCGTGCGTTACGATGTCCCACTCCAGCTTGAAGAGTGCTTGTGGGGGTTTCTGTGCGTATGGTCGTGACAAGGGGCCGTGGGCATACTCGGCCTCGCCGGTTTCCTGCACTATGCCAAACGCGCCGAGCGCTCTTACGATGCGGAGGACGAGCTCGTGGTCAGCGCCAGTCTTCTCGGCGAGTTGGGCGCTGCTGATGCCGGCGCCGGAGGGGGGAAGAGCCTCGAAGAGGCCTATGCCGATGGCGATGCGGGCGGCGGCGTTGATGTGAGGGTTGAGACCGAACTGGAACACGGCATCTCTGGGGTGGGTGGCTGCTCGCGAGAGCTTCTGTGCGGTCATGGAGATTTGGCGTAGTGCACCTTCCTTTTCTTCTGGTGATGAAGCGGAACCGTAGGCCTTGGCCGCTTCGGCTAGGGAGTTGGCCATGCCGGCGAGGGCGTCTGGTGGGGGAGCAAATGGTGGTGGCCCTGTTGGCGGCCCACCTGGCTTGCCTGTTGGCGGACCTCCAGTCGGTGGCCCACCTGGCTTTCCCGTTGGCGGACCTCCCGTCGGTGGTCCTTGTGTAGGTGGTCCATCTCCCATCTTTGGCGCTCCGTTTACAGGCCCGTTCGTCATTGGCACACCGTTTGTTTGAGCTTCCTTTGGTGGCCCTTCACTTTCCAAAGATCCCTTGGGTGGGCCGTCCATAGCTGGGCCTGAGGTCATCGACACACCGTTTGTTTGGGCTTCCTTTGGTGGCCCTTCACTTTCCAGACCTCCCTTGGGTGGGCCCTCCATGACTGGGCCTGAGGCCATTGCGGGCGCTATTGTGTCCGCCATTGTGGGTAAGAGTGAGATGAGTTTCAGCAAGAAGTGTGTCTAGTAGGTAGATGATGACGGATAGTTCTTATCTCGTTCTTTGGCGGTGGTAGGAGGGGGGTTGGTGTGTTTCCAGCAAAGGCTGGTGACATGCTGGTCCATATTTACTTGTACGAGACGACGAGGACGCGGCTTCGTGGGCCGGGCAACTCGCGCGACATACCCCATGTTAATGCCGAGTTCCGAGCCAGCGGAGTGTGTTGCTAAACAAAGCCTGCAGTATGTCACTAGGATCGACGGCGAGGTTGCGTGGGAAGATAGGCCGGCGCAGTAGTGGGGCTGGTTCGCGTACGATGCCCAAAAGACGACACCATGTCAGGTAGCGTGCCCGAATATAGATGCAGATAATGCCACGGTAGCCAATGATTAATACTGTTCTGTTCTATTTTGATGAAATCGCACGGCAGAGATGCGGCGAGCGGGATGTGTGAAGGGATCATGGAGCTCCGCGCTCGTCATCCTGACTCTTTCATTGTTATGGCACCTGAAACTTGAGAGGCGGTGCGGGGATCTCTAGCTAAGACTTTCTCTTTAGCTAAGACCTTCCGACCACCTGGCTCCTGTGACGCCCACTGGCGTCCCCGCACGTGGGAAGTGGGCATGATGGATTGTAGGAGGCGTGGTGGGGTGGCAGACGTGGGGCAGACCCGATATGTGTGCCTGGGGCATCCTGGCCTATCATATAGCAACACGAGTTGATAAGCACAGCGAAGCCGATGTTTAAAATATCTGTCTGTGCGTTAGGTAAGGTATCGTATGAAGCAGATAGGGACATACAACGGACCTCGCCCTCGCCCACCTCATAAGTCGTGGTATCCCACAACCTGAGCGTTGATGAGCTACAAAGGATAGCAAAGCGGTCAACCAGATGCTGTAATGGAGAGCAGGGGCCTGTTTCCGAGGAGATATCGAACAAGGTGTATATATGCTTGCCTATTGCTCCTTCACGGCTCCTTCGCGGAGAAGTCACCAAATAGTCGTTCAACTGTTCCCCTTTGGAGCCAAGAATCTTGCGATAGCAAACACGCGACAGCAGGGTTACTTGCTAGAAGGGCTCATTCTGCTCCAGCCTCACCCCCAGTCGTAGGAGTATTACTGGGATTTTCGGAGATCGGGGGGCGGGAGAATCTGCGAACCATCGAACGATCGACACCCATTATTATTAATATTGGTGCAATGTTGGTAATCCATCTTTATGCGGCAGTAAGTGGCTATTTATTCAATGAAAGTAGCCAATCAGCAATCAGCAATGCATTTCAGTGTTCCTCACGGCCGTTTGAACGCTTCTGTCATCCTCTACGCAGGGTCTCTCGACTCAGAGGTGGTGTGCGAGTTACGGATGTACTTCCGGAAAATTACCGCATGCGTACAGACCATTGGTGCCAGAATGTAGATCCTCCTGCTGGGAAGGCCCAGCCACGGCGCACCCCAATTCCACCCGCCTCTGACTGCGCCGGCCCGGGCATGAACCATCAGCTCCCCAAAAGGATAGGTTCCTTCCGGCCAGTGAGGTATCATGGTACTGTAGTTTGGCAAAAGAGATCGCTGGCGAAAGCGAAGGTCGCCACCAGGCACGGGTACTATTTCTCGTAGGGCCAACACCGTTTCACAAAAAGACGTCGCCAAAATAAGCACTTTAAATCGATGAAAGATAAGCACTCTAAATTCACTTAAAAGTAAGCACCCTAAGTCAATCACATAGGTACAGTGTTTAAGGCAGCACCAAATTTTGTCTCGAAACCCTCCAATCTATATCTCAAGTTTCTCCATTAAATTCTATAAGTGCTATGCACAAAAGTAACTACGAATTCGGCAAGGGTCATAGATTCCAACTCGCATGGCTTGCATTGCAGAAATTATCTTGAAAAGCCCGCAAGCGAGCGTCCTTTAACTCAACCATTGAAAGAAATTCAATGAAAGAAGTTCCACGCATATAGCGCCTACAAAGAGATCCCAAAAGATGGCAGAACGGGCTGCTGAACCAACAACAGAAAGCAACACCACAGAAAACACACAGGATATACATCGCAGCAAAGGCACGCATCTGTTCTGATGAAATCACGTCTCACGGAAGGCATAACAATGCCTCTCAGTCTTTCACAGCCGATGAATCTGCAACCCACTTTTGATATCTTTCTCGGTCGGTACCCGTCGGGAGGTTACAGTCTATGCGATAGTCTCAGGTGTAGGAGTTGTTGTGGGGACCGTGGGCGCCAAGCTCGTACACACTGCAATTGCATTCCACTCTTCTCTATCTATCAAGCGTGTACAGCTTCTAATGTAAATATTTTCAGATGCTTATTCTCAAAACAGCTGGTTGCCTCACACTTATAGAAGGTACTCAACGGAAGAGAAAATTTGAATGTAGAAGCTCGATTCATGTTGCATTGCTCTATGTCCTAACTACCAACTCCCGAACATACAGCCTCTACTCAGAACCCAACGCCAAACGAACCACCCAACCCAAGCCCCTCCATCACCCCATCAGTCCCCTCCACACCTCCCCAGTCCCACATCC
>JAGFMK010000210.1:0-52052 GCA_021030975.1 Lichenothelia convexa | reverse complement strand
GCTGTGGTGGGGAAGATTGAGGGGTTGGTGAGGGGTTAGGGAGGGGGTTGATGTGTGTAGACGTGGTTGGTGGAATTGTGAAGATGTTTGATCTGATGGAGTCAGGAACTTCGGGAAAAAGGAGGCTTAAAAGATGAGTTTGAAAATGGAGTACAGGGAGTTTGAGGGTTGCATATGATACCACTGCTTGTGTTTCGCGTTCGTGGTCGGTCTTGGGTGGTTTGCGGTCAGCAAGGCGTTCGGAGTACAGCCCCTTCCCTTCCCTCGGGCTTTGGCGCATGAGGGTACCTAAAGATGTCGGCGTTGCAGCACCCTTTCAGCTGCTGGGGTTGTTCAGATTTGTATTATACTCTTCCAGTCCCAGTTGGACTGGGTTTGAACGAATGGCGAATGGCGAAACAGCAAAAGAAGGAAAGGTGAAATGGGCAATGGGAATGGGAATGGGAATGATATGGGAAGAGGAAAGGATGGGATTAAGGGAACAAGAAGAAATCTCCACTCGTATCTAGGTCGGCTCTTCTTCACGAAGGAGCTTTTGATCGCTTTTAGATGGCCTAGCTAGACTTCACAGAATTCTAAGTTATCGCTCATTGCGAAGGATGAACATTGAAAGTGAAAATCAACATGAAACGTAGGATTGTCCAAGTCTGCTTCCTAAAGTGAACCACAAACGCAGCAGATCAGAGGAGGAGATGATAATGTAGATGTGATATAGGTATGTTAAAAGTGTGGTCCATTCAACCAGGACGTGATGGCAGAGTGGTTATTGCGTATGACTAGAAATCATATCCTTTCGGGGGCCGAGGTTCAAATCCTCGTCACGTCGTGTTTTGCCATTTTACCCTTCAACGCACCTAAAGAAAAGGAAGGCAAGATGCTTTGCGTAGATTTTGGTGCTCGTGTGCGTATTTATTGGACCTTTGGTTGCGTATAGGAAAATGAGGTGGGAGGGCGGGCTACGTTGGTACACATGAGGGAACTCGGAATTGGACTCTGAGCGCGGTCAACTTTTAGACAGATTGTCTAGCAAAGCTTGACTTTGTATTACTAATATATTAATCAAGTACAAGATAGAAGGACCACTGGTGTATGTATCCTATCGTAATGCAAGGTAATTTACCTGCAGCCCTCCCCTAAGGCCATTACTTCGTTCCTAAGTGTCCCAATTCATAAAGAATACTCCGTAGTACTTATCCACCTCACCCAGACCTGAATACTACCAGACGTTTGCTAGAGAGACAGCTTGGCACACTTTACAGCCTGGATCTCTATACAGTAAATCAAGGGACGCTCAAACTGGGACGCCGGCCCTCAGCCGATATTAACCATCATTTCCTGGAGCTCTTTAAACGAGGACACACCGTCGCCATAATCGACATCACCCCGAGTAAAGATCACTACCAGTCCCCCGTAATCGCATTTCGCATCCAACATGTTCAAGTCAACGGTGACCTGTACCGCTTCCCGTGGTCACGGCATCCAGGTTGTGGATTAATCTCGACACGAGGATGCATGCTGCAGGATGTCGGCGCTCCAGTTCCTGTTTTGCATAGAGACATTGAATGTGTCGAGATACTGTGGCACAGAATTTTCAAATTACTGCCTTTCCCTAGATGAGGTCCAAGACCTTCTTATGCCCATGCTCTTCACTATCTAACTTATGCAACGCCAAAGACCCATGGGATCTTCGGACTACCGGCAGGTGGCTGCTGACCAGGTATGAGTAGTCGGTTCCGGCAACGGCCAGCTAGATCAGCTATGATGAGTTCGCTACGCAGTCAGTGCAACGATCACAATCGGTTCTTTTGTCCGAGTTGGGATATGTCTGTTTTGTTGAGCGGGACGACCTAACTTCCCTTGAGTTACTTGGCGGGGCCTGTCAAATGTATCAGGGCAGACTACTTTCATACTCGAACACGAGGAACTATAGATTGGCAGGAGTGCTGATTGATCATGGGGAAATATAAAGTGTGGAGATGCTACGGAAAGAGGAGACGCGCTCGAGAAAGATGGAGAGGCTGCGGAAAGATGGACAGACTGTGGAAGGGTGGAGAGGCTATGGGAGATGGAGAGGCTGTGGAAAGATGGAGAGGTTATGGATACGCGGAGCGGCGGTGGAAGGTCGGAGAGGCAGTGGGAAGTAGGAGAGGCAGCGGAAAGACGGAGAGGCTTCATAAGAGGGAGAGGCTTCTGTAAGAGGGAGAGGCTCTGGAAGAGGGAGAGGCTCTGTAAGAGGGAGAGACTGTGGAGAGGTAAAAGGGTCGTGGAAAGGTGAAGAGGCCGTGGGAAGAGGGAGAGGCTATGGAAAGGTAAAGAGGTTATAGGAAGGTAGAGAGGCGGCGGAAAAATGGAGCGACTGTGAAAAGACGAGGAGCTGTGGACAGGTTGAGAGGCTGTACGAAGATGGAGAGGTCCTGGATAGATGGAGAGCCTGTGGACAGTGTGAAGGCTGTGGAAGTATGTAGAGCCTGTGGAGATATGAAGAGGGTGTGGAAAGGTGTAAGGCTGCGGAAAGGTGGTAAGGCTGCGGAAAGGTGGAAAGGCTGTGGAAGGATGAAGAGGCTGTGGATAGTCGGAGCGGTGGTGAAAAGATGGAGAGGCTGTGGAAAAGTGGTTTGCCAAACGTACGATGATGTCTATCTTGCGCTGAATTATCCTAAGATAGCATGGTATCCCCATGAAAGCAACCTGATATTTCACCTCCATGCCGAACATACTTGAGCCAAGATGCTGCCTGTCATCGGCGCCGTCCCCGCTACCCAGCGATCTTTTGCCTGAGGAGCAGATTGTTCGAGTGCACAACTCTGACAAGCTCAGGCTCGAACGTCACCTTCTTCTCCCACTTGATCTGCTTTGCTGGCTTCAGATCCTGAATCGAATCCGCAATCTTTGCACAGGCGAATCGGTCATCTGTACTCTCGTCTTGATCCGGCAAGTAGCCCCAGTCTTCGTCGTTCTCGATGTGGTTGCGGTCATCCATTGGATCAAAGGGAAAGAAGTCGTAGATGACCCATATCTCACCCGCAGTTCCATTGGGGTTGATTCGGACAACGATGATGAATCCTGTCGAATGCCACGACTCTCGAAGGATTCGCTCTTCAGACCATTCATCATCCCACGTGCCGCCTCCGTGGTACTCCAGGCCGCCAAGTTGATGGAAGACGAAGCCGTCCGCGGCAGTCGCTCCTGCGACGTCGTCCGATGCGGTTGACTTTGTCGACACTTCCGCCATGTTGGTGAGCCGCGCTCTCTTACTCCGACCTCCTATGCGGGATGCCTCTACATTCAGATTGATGCCGAGTACATTCTGAGCCATGACTTTGCGGCTGTCCTTCCAATCTGCTTCTCTGTGGGCCCGAAGGAGGTGGGCGGCAGGAGCGAGTCGATACACATGGCCATCGTCTTTTCCAATGAGAACCAGCGGTACACGCGCTCCTTCCAGGTATTTGCAAAGCTGTCCGTGGCGGGCGTCGTTATATGGTGTCGTAAGTATGCAGTTGATGAGTTCTTGAGTGCTGGGGCAAGTGTAGGTTTCTCTGATAGCGGCAACCATCAACGGTTTGGACTGTGCTGCGGCCCAATGGATGTAACGAGAACAATCACTAGGATTGGGGAACCTCTTCTCAATGACAGGCATGGTATCTTCGGTGAGAAAAACGTCTTGCTCCCATAACCACTTCCTGAACGTAACAAAGTCTACTTCAGTAGCAGGGCGCGTGGACTGAGCCCCAGCCCAACGAAGGTATCGCACACAGTCACCGGTGTCAGGAAACTTCGCTTCAATCAAGGGCATCTGGTCTTCGGTAAGGCGGCTAGGTCTTTGCCTCAGATACTCTCTGAAGACGGCGAAGTCTTTGTCTGTAGGAGATTGCGATGCCATGATCGTCAGATCTTAATGGAGTCGTGTTAAGGGAGACAGTTTACAACTTAGATGCTAGGTATGCAGGATGTTAGAAACTTCACGGGATGTGTGCGATGCATGTCAAAGCGTTTGAGTTCAAGGACTGCCGGGCAGCCTTGTGGAAAGACAAACTCAAACCATATACGGTGCAGTTGACCTTTGCGACTCAAAGCAATCGGCTGATTTGGTTTTCTTTGGCAGTAAGGTGTTGCGCCAATCTTATGACTCATTCAATGATATAAGGCTTGGCATCCTTGAAGAGTAGGTGGGGCTTGCGCTTCGCAAGATCGAGGATCGTCTGCGCAAACACTGAGTTGGCCCAGGCAAACCAGCTGCCTATTTCAACATTAGCACGGTTCCAACTTGGTTGCAAACATACATACGGGTGTAATCACGAAGCTGGTTGACATTCACGCTCTCGTGTATCAACCCCAGTTGACTCGCGTTCTTCACCATGCCCAACGCCTGCATGATCTCTTGATCGTTATCGGAAGTCATTGCCTGTACCAGGAGACTCATTGGCCAAGCGTGCTCAAGTCCAATGTGAGGGCCACCAATGCCTTGCATGGATGTGCCAGTCAGATAATAAGGGTTACCAAACTTTTCCAGGATCAACTTCCGCGTGTTTTGATACGTCGGATTGTCCACGTCAACGAAGCCTAGCAATGGTAGCGAAAGTAGCGAAGGCAAGTTGGCATCATCCATCATGATGGCCGATCCGTACCCGTCGACCTCGAATGCGAACACTTGACCGTACTTCTTGTGCGTGACAACGCCATGCTCCCAGATGCCTGCCTCGATAGTCTCCCCTCGCTGCTCAACAGTAGTGGCGAGCTCGGTCTTACCGGCTTTCCTGAGTACTGCAGCTGTACGTTTAAGCTCAACCGCCACCATAGCATTGGCGGGAATAAAGAATCCAAGTATTGTTGCATCGTCACTTGGTCGAAATGCGCTCCTTATGAGACCAGTTCCCCAGTTTAACGGGTTGCCTATACCTTTAAGATTGAGCGTCTCGGTGCCAGTGTCGGTTCTTCGCCTGAAAGTGTACTCGTTTTTGCGGAAGCTTCCCGTCTTCTCGTCAAAAGTTGAAATGGACTGGCTCTCAAGTACAGCGAGCAGCGCATCTAGGGCGAGGTACCAGCGCGGTGTGAGAAATGCAGTTGAACCGGTATGTGCATTGAATTGGTTCGCCAGGGAAAGGAAATGCGCCAGGGAGTCAAGCTCATATTTGCATTCGAAGACAACAGATGGCTCAAATGCGGGATGCACAGTATCATCTTGACCGTTGCGTGTTGAGTCAAGGCGGCTTGGAGGTGGAGGTTGAAAAGCATTGCAGTAGGGTGATTGTATGACAAACTCGGCTTGGGTGTTGATAGCTCCAAGAATTAGATTCTTGATCTTCTCATCCGTGTTTGACAAAGGCTGATACTGTGCCAATTGATTGGTTGAATCCCTCAGCCATTCCGCATTAATATCACCAGTGACGATAAAGCTCTGAGGTCCCTCCCATGCGCCGTCATTCTTGGCCCCTTCATTACGCTGCTTGGTTTGCTTTTTGCTAGTCCCATCTACATGCCATTTCACAGTCGTGTCCAAAGTGTTTGGAAACGCATTTTCAAACAGTCTTGATAGGTCTTTGTCGTCAATGCTGAGTTTCAGATCTTTAATGATCTCCTCAACTCGAGGACTGTAAAAGGTACGACAAGGAAGTGCTGGTCTCTGAAATGATAGACCCATCGGGCCTTCGCCGAAAGGTCCACTTTCAGTTAAGCATCTTAGCACACGCCTTATACAAATCACAGTCTGGACCTACTGTTGAAATTTTGAGTAATGGGTATACTCCGGGCATGCTATCCTTAACTTCTCCTTGGGGATATGCTGCTGCAAGGCATCCTGAGCTCCGCCGGGCGCTGCTTGCGAAGAAACCTCAAGCGCGGATAACAGTAGGAAAGGAAACAACAAAGATCTAAAAGCGATCTTCAACTCCATGATCGCTTAAGAGTGCCGTCCAGATCCATCTGTGTTACATCTGAAAGACAGTTCACGACCGCGGGAACGTTGTACGTACAAGTACTTAGCCCTACTAGAGACGCGCGGCTAATGCTAAGCGCAACTCCGCCACAAGCGCGTCGCATCAAAGTTGCCCTTGAGTCCATTGCACCGGCCAAAAGGCTCATTTTGATGCGTTACCACCCCAATTGCGGCAGATACTCCATATCCCCTGACAGCTTTCGCTAGTGTCTACATGGTAAGCAGACGCTGTGTCTCAAGACTGGCGCCTCCCACTTTCTTCCGACAGATGATTTACATCGGCCGCTTGCTCTATCGCAAGTCTGACCTAGACTCACGTACCGGAGTAAAGCAGCCTCGTCACGTCTCAAGCCATAAAAGACCAACGTTGAAAATCAGAGGCCATATGGGGCCAGTCTCGAATAATTCAGAGTAGCTCAGAGCGCTTAAAAATTCAAAATCTGTCCACCAGGTCGTTCGGGAGTGACAGTGATTAGAGACGGCTTGCTAGAGAGTAAAATTCGTGTTTGTCCGTCAAAAACGTTTTGGGTTTGAGAAACTCTACCTAAGGATATCACACTTCTACAGTCTTATTATCGACTGCGTATTTCATCGTTACTGCGCGAATCCTCCTGCCGAAGATAAAGATCGGAAGCCCAAAAGCAGACACAACCCCCATAACAATCGCGCAAATGTTTAATGCGCCTTCATAACCCTGAGAACGTACAAAACTGGTTACTCCAAAGGAGATAGCAAATGAAAACAAGCCTCGAATTGCGCAGATCAACACCAGGATAGGCGCCGCGCGCTCGCCATAGCTGTCAAGAGAGTATGTGAAGCCAATGAGGACAATGCCGATGAAACCGAAATACTCAAGGTTGAACGTTGTAACAATCGCCCAAGAGGACCATTCTGTAGGGTGCGAGCCGGACTTGCCAAAGAATACACATGATATAATGACGGCAATTACTGGTAGCACGATCGGGAGGAGACGATATTCGGAGTCAATCACGCCACGGTGTCTTTTGGCGATGACTTTGATCAGGAAGTCTCCTCCATAGCCAAGTAGAGGTACCATGATGATCGATGCAATAATTTGGCCACCTTGGACGAATCCCAAGCTTGTGAACGCATAGTTGTACGGCGGAGAGACCAGGATGGTGGCGAATTCGGTGACCATGACCACGTAAATTCCAAGGACTACGCTGTTCATGAGCACCACCCAGAGAATGTTTGGGAAAAGAATGCACTGGAACATGTGCTTCCAGCATTCTACTGTTGCGTTCCAGTTTGCCGGTCCGTGGTAGACTTTAAGATTGTGCGCAAGGGTACGTGGCTTGTACTTTGTGAAGTCTAGTTCGACACCATGCTTCGTAGTCCCTTGTACCAAGGAATCAGAACGTCCTTTGTGGTGAATGTGTACGACGCCTTCGAAAGCGTCGGTCGGACGAGTATAGAGGGATTCAGGGACGAAGAGAAACGACAGCACGAAAATGGCTCCGTTGACGATGGCAAACACTCCATACCACCACTTCCATCCCAGATCTGCGACGAGGTACGTGGTTGAGATCGTTAGAGCAGCTGTACCGATTGATTGGATCGCAGAGAACCAAGCCAGCTTTCCACTTCTTTCATGGACGAAGTGAATCTCCTATACGACAACATTGTTAGACTGATGTAACTGGCCATTCAGAGTTCGGATCATTTACCTGGATAATCAGAGGACACAAGGCCTCGGATTGACCTGCAGCCAGAGACAGGATATCTCTACCGGCGATGTGGGAACCCAGACTTGTGCTCGCAGCGCACCATATGGAGCCCAAACAAAGGATCAACGCGGAGGCAAGAAAGATGGGACGACGTCCAACCGCCATGGCCAGTGGGAGGGCGATCAAGTTTCCAATTCCCATAAACAGAGTTGGATACGTCATGAGGTCGCTCGTCCGGGGATCGTAGTGGTAGCTGGAGAGAACGTTTGTGAAAATAGGTCCCATACCCGCCGTAAGGAGGACGCTCGTAACAGAAACTGTAGGAGAGTCTTAGTTCCGTTTGCCACTTGGCCCCGTTATGTGGAACGTACAAAGTCCCAGAATGATCGTGATGGCCCACTTGTGCCATTGTGGTAGGTTCAGAGGATCTTCAATTTGTTAGCGTCGAAAACGTGGTGACATCTCATTTTTAACGAACCTCTTGGATCTGGTGAGGGAGTAGGGATTAGTACGATTTCGCCGTGGTTGATGAGTTGCACCGTTCCTATCGGCTCGTGACGCACAGTGTCCTCATTAAGAACCTCATCGTGGGTCGTGGTGGCCTCTTTTTGGTCCATTATGGGCGTGCAAGGGTAAACTGAATTAACTGGACGAAAGACCCAATAAACAAGCTGTCATACGAGTGAGAATAACCCTTGATGCTGGGAACTGGGACAAGATATAGAAGCGGGACATCGGAGCAGAAGAAGTCGTGCAAATCCAGTCTCAGGCACTACCCGCCCCCACAAGATGTGGAGGAAGTGCGCCCAGAGCAATCCATAAGCACTTAATCGGAGATCAACCGCAAGAAAGCATTATTATTGGTGTGCTACTTGATACACATGATTTTGCCTACAAACTCGCCCGAGCTCGGCCGCAGAGCTGGTGTGCCACGATACGGGCAGTTCCGCCAACTAAGCCACGCCCGAGCTAGGCCGTGAAGCGGAAAGCCGAACCTCCCCGCCTCCACTTCGACTCCACCGTGCCTTCGGTTGTTCATTGCGAACGCTTCCCCCTCACAGCTTGGATCACGTTGCAGGAAAGTCGAGCTTCGCGTCAGAAAATGTGGATCTTACCCACGATGTCGCGGCTCTCATCTCAGGAGCTGTTGTGGAGGGTTCCATGACTGCTCATAGAGCGTAGAGTTGCCGTTTCTAAATGACCTTCGGTCCTTGGAGGGGGCCTGAACGCCGCTATTAGTCTTTGGGTAGATGTACGACGCCTGACGAGAAGAGACGAAAAAACGATCACACTCAAATAGGCGAGTCCCTGCATTCTCAACCATGTCGCAGCAGGTGCGCGAGACGCAGCGAGTTCCTCGGACCTGCATACAATGTGCCCGTCGAAAGATCAAGTGCTCTAAGAAAGTTCCGTGTGAGGCGTGTATACGACGTGGTGATTCACTCTCTTGCTCGCGTGAGGTCGTCCGCGTTAGTGGCAAGGTCACAATGTATGTGAGTCCTAGCCAAACGTTTCTCCCATTCGCTCGCAGACTACCCCTGCCGGACCGACTGACTTGACACTCACGGAGATGGATTCAGAGCGGTAGACGATGAAGCTGTCAGCAGTGACACTGGCGCGCCCCACCTACTTCTGAATGAGAACAAAGCATTGAAGGCTCGGGTTACGCAGCTTGAGACAGTCTTGGGACAGCATGACGCCGCGAAACTTGAGCTGCCCGCTTCTGTGCCAGCTCCAACTTCGGCATTGGATAGTCCTCATGCTTCCGAGGATATCTTAACCACCTTCCAGGCTTGGCACTTTGGCCACCCAGTAGAGCCATCACAAAGCCTAGTCCTCAATGTCCGTTCTGTCGATGACCAAGTCCTGTTTCTGCTCCCGATTAGACGATCGAGTGAGAAAATCGTGCAGAATTCTCTCGGAGCTCTAGGATGGGTTCATTGCGCATTAAGTGCACCGAAGTTTCTACTGGAGCACGAAGCGTTCTGGGATGCGTTGATGCGGAACAACAAAGACGTCCTTAGCAATCATTCTTGGATGGCGGTGTATCTAAGCGTTCTTGCTGTGAGTCCTTATATGCAGCTCTCGGTCCTTTGGCTCACTGTACAAGGTTGGCGTCTATTTCATGGACGAAGGGGATGTCGCCCAGCTACATTACCTCCATGAAGGCTTCTCAGGCCACAAAACTCCTACTCAAGTCCCGGTGTCCGGAGATTTCACAGCGCTTTCGCGTGCCTGGTATGAGGCTGCTCTGAAGGAACTTGAGTACTCCGACTTCACGAGGACTCCCAGCCTTTCAACCGTTCAGACCTTGGCCATCCTGACTCTGGTCCACCGAAATTTTGAAGAGACGAGTCGGGAGTATCTTCTACATGGCCTTGCCGTCAATGCCGCTCGAGCTATTGGGATGGACCGTCTTGGAGATGCCAATACCGCCCCAAAACAACCTTGTAGAACTGAGTGGCTAGACCAGTCCGGCCGAGAGCTTGGCAGAAGGCTATGGTGGACATTGGTTATATGCGACTGGTATGTGTATGAGCATGATGCATCGTAAATACCGAGTCGCTAATGGAAACCTTTAGGATGGCAATTTGGTCTCGTCCAGCGTCAATCAGCCCCGAGTCATTTAACAGCGCACTAGCGGTTGAAAAAGACAACAGCCATATGGACATAATCTTGCAACCTGCGACGTCAGAAAGTACAGGACTTACAACGCTGCCATCCCCGCTCGAGTATCATGTCGTCATGGCTAAAGTAGCCTTTGCTGTTCAGACGCATATCAATTGCATCAGGGACTGGTCGGCCACTAAGATCCGCCGAGCTTTTCAAGAACTCGATGTACTCACACAGAAACTACCACCCCACCTTTCATATTCTCCCGAACAAATCGCCCCATCGCAATGTGAGGACAAATGCCCCTGGATACCAGTCCAACGCCATATGATCACAAACTCCCTAGATGTTGTTCGTATCAACCTGTGTATCTCATTTCTCCCACAACTCCTGGAGACGAAGAAGGATGAACTGGACCTGCATAGGCACGGTCTTCAAGCCGCAAGAAGTATTATGCGACGAAGACGGATCGATCCTTCAACGCATTTCAAAAGGTTCTGGGGAGTGCCTGCTTGCACTGTGGCAGCTGGCATGTTCCTTGCCTTAGATCTTATCTGTTTCAAAAGCGTCAAGTCACTAGCGGAGATCGAAGAGCAGCGGAAGATGATCGATTTCTGCATTCATCTTACGGAACAGACGGGCAAAGAGTTCGGACACGGTCCGACGACTATCATGAAACATTTAGTCCACATACATGACATCTTAGATTCCGATCAAACGGTCGATCGGCGAATGCTGGAAAGGATCATGAAGCTTGTGGCAGGTCCTCCCCTGAGTCTTTTGCTCAGCAACGACGATGCAACCTTACAGTTCCTCAAGTCGAGCGGTTCCAGCCTAGATGTACAAACTTGGCATCATCCGGAGCTGAACAACAATCCGCATCATGCCGACCGCTTTTCTGCTGAAGCGTCTAATATGAATTTTGATGGAATGGAAGCATTCGGTTCAGTCAGCTCACAATTGGGCATGCATCTGGCTCACGTGGACTTTGGCATTTCCGACAGTATACCGGGTATCAATTTCGACTGGTCGGACTACAGTCTTCCAAACATGTTTTCAGACTGGAATACACTTCCAATCCAGAACATACCTTCAGACCAGCAGATGTACTAAGGCAGATCCGAATTTTATCAAGACGCTCATTAACTGGGTGGCTAAATGGATGAACTACGACGGCAATGTTTGCACTATCACTCTTACGCTTACAAACAAACTTGGAAATACATAAAAAGTCTCGCCCGTTGCTTTTTTCTAGTACGGCTTCACGCCCGCCAGTTTCAGCAACTTGTCGGTCAACACTGGCTTCGTGATCGGCTCGGTTCTCTCCAAGGGGTCTGGCACTTCCTTGCCATCCACGGTTATCGTCGCCTGACCATGGGTGTAGAGATTGCGATGAGGCCAGTGAGTAGTCGTTTGGAACTTCTCAAACATCTCCTTCTTCAAGACTTGGTCTTCTGGCTCCATCCACGCAGCGGGTGTATAAGTCGCATAAACTAGCGTCCGCACAACATCCGACTCTGCAAACTTTGCGTAATGCATCTGACGGGAATCCCAGATGATGAGATCTCCCGGCTCTGCGCAAACCTTTACCAGCTCGCAACCATGAGCTCGGTACCAGTCCACGTCCGCTTCGGAAAATGGGTGGAAATCCTTGTGTTTGGCGGTCCTCCATGGCATCGGACCTGTTACAGGGTTCTCCTCGAAGAATTTTTCGAACAGAGGTGCGGAGCCCTTCATGACCACGAGGCCGCCATCCTTGGGACCAGCTTCCGACAGATTCACAATGCCTTGCACGCATGCCAGACCTTTACGCTCTGGCGCTTGGTCGCAGTGAGGCCATGGCTTGGAGTCGTATTCGCCTACGATGGACGGAGGGAGGGTGATGTTGACGGTATCGAATGACACAAGCAGCTCGTCGGTTCCCCAAAGCTTGGCGAAGGGAGCAATGACGCCGGGCTCACTGGACGAGAACAATGTCAGATATGTGCTGACCTGCTGGTTGGACATGTTCACAAGACTTACCACCGCACATCCCAGACATACTTCTCATGCGCCGCGGCGAAGTGCAAGTACATGCCACCTTTCCAGCTTTGAGGAAGGTTTTCTTTCTTCCATGTTGACTTGTCGTTTCTGTCGAAGCCCAGACCGAAGCTTTCGAGCCATGTTAGGGCGGCATCTTGGTACTGTTTTGCTCGCTCCTTGGGGATCGCGCCTTTAATCACCGCGAAGCCGTCACGGTAGAAGTCATCTCTAAAGTCCCCGTATTTGACCTGAGAGCTCTTTACTGGAGCCGTTTTCTGCGGGATTGTAACCGATGGTGCAATAGTCTCAACTCGCGATGGAGCCATGATGTAGGTTGAATAGGGCAGTTCGAAGTAGTGTTTCTTGAAAGACGGATGATGATAGCAGTACGGGGAGAAGTAGCAGTTCTCAATGGTGCACCGTCAGTGGAGAGATTGGTAACGCAGATGTGCGAAACTATGGAGGCTCTTGTGTTCGACGACATTTGAAGACTTGAGCTACTTATATATTCTCTATTGCTACCGACTGACACCCATCCATCTCATGTCGGACGGGACCATACCGGCCGGTCTCGTCCGCTTCGTGCAGATTTGAACCGCTCTCCAAACCTCCCTAAACTGTGCTGACCCTACATGCATTGCCGTTGTGTTTTGTGCCAATGCTAAACTCGCCCGAGCTCGGCCGCGCAAGCGACGTTGTATCGCTTTGCACTCTTCCCCACCACTCCCACCCACTCCCACTAACTCCTCCACAACCCGCACTCGGCGCTCTTCCCACAGCATTGCCAAAACAAGGAATGGAGGTAGTCGCTATGGGCTCAGGTGTCTCATTCAAGGTTTTCCTACTTTTCGTTATAAGAACAAAATGCTCCGCCCGCCGTGCCGCCGTCAATCTTCTTAAACCGTGGCTGCCGTCTGCGTATCTTCCAGTCAGCTAAGAAATGCCATCCCCAGTCGAAGTCGCCTTGCAACCCATTGACAAGCCATCGATTGGGAGAAACAACTACCAAAAGTTCGGCTTTCGAGAAGAGATCTTACCGAAGGGGTGGAATAGGTATGACTCTAGACCGCTGCCCTGCGATATCCATGCGTCTCATGACTTGGGAATCAAAGTCCGCGACGGTTGCACGTTGTATTGCGACATCTACCGGCCAGCGCACTCACCGAAGCCTGTCCCCGCAATCGTAGCATGGAGTCCGTTCGGGAAGAAGTACAATGGCATCTCTATGCTAAAGAATCTTCCGTGGGGCCTGGGTATTCCCAATGGCGTTCTTAGCGGACTCGAAAAGTTCGAGGGCCCTGATCCTGCCGACTTCGTCCCTCGCGGATTCGCCATCGTTAATGTGGATGCGAGAGGGTCTGGGGATTCTGAGGGGAACGTGGGAATCATGGGGACGCAGGAGGCTGAAGATGGGTACGACGTTATTGAGGCATTGGCCAAAATGCCCTGGTGCAATGGCAACGTCGGCTTAGCCGGAAACTCTCACCTGGCCATTCTACAGTGGTTCATCGCTGCGCTTCAACCGCCATCCCTAAAAGCGATCGCGCCTTGGGAAGCGTGCGGGGATCTCTACCGGGAACAGTTCGTCCGTGGCGGTATTTTCGATGCCGGCTTGTTCGATTTTATCATTAAACACAACATCCAGGGCCACGGCGGGGTTGAAGATTTTCACGAAATGTACGGGAGATATCCCAAGGCCGATTCAGCATACTGGAGGGACAAGCGACCGGATATGAGTAAGATCACGATTCCCACCTATATCACAGCGTCTTATACTAGCTTTGTGCATACAATGGGATCACTGCGAGGATGGCTGCAAGTGTCAACCCCACACAAATGGCTACGCATCTGTCCTTGGCAAGAATGGTATGACATCTGGAACTGTAAAGAGTCCGCGAATGAACTAGCATCCTTCTTTGACCACTTTCTGAATGGCGCGGCGAATCAATGGGAGAATACACCGAGAGTACGATTGACCTTCCTTAGATTCACGCAGGATCCATTTTATAATATTGCAGAGGTCGACTACCCCATTCCTCGTACCGAGTATAAAAAACTGTATTTTACTCCGGAATCGAAACTGAGTTCTGAGCCTCCTTCCGCTACGTCAGTCGTGTCCTACAACTCCGAGAAGTACCTCGACTGCGCGTCTTTCACATATACCTTCCCCAGCAGAACTCGGCTAGCAGGCATCCCCAAGGCAGTCGTATACATGTCCTGCTCCGACTTCCACGACATGGACGTGTACGTGCTGCTGCGTAAGCTCGACCGGAACGGGAAAGCTCTCCTAAGCTTAAACATTCCGTGGTCGTCAATAGCCAACCAAGGCGTGTCGCCCGACCTGATAGACGAGATCCCGCCTCAGAAGAAGAACAACCTCATGTTCCATGTGGGTTCGCTTGGCATACTTCGCGCATCACGTCGAGCCATAGACCCGTCGCGGTCATTGCATGAGAATTATCCATTCCATCCGCATGATCGGGATGAGTACGTCACGCCGGGTGAGATAGTCAAGCTGGAGATTGGTATCTGGGCTATGGGTGTGGAGTACGAGGGTGGAGAGAGCATAAGGGCTGAGGTGCATGGAACAAGTCCGCTTCTGAGAGGCGAATTTGAGGAGAAGAATGAATTTAAGGATTTGGCATCGAGAGGCGTTCACAAGGTTCACATTGGGGGCGAATATCCCTCACACGTTATTCTACCATTTATATAATGTGACTAAAACATATACCTCTCCATATTTGTATGTTAGAGTGCAGCGGATTATTCTTTAGACGAAAAGAATCATAATCGAAACAGGCTATATTTGGAGAATTCCTTGTAGGGCGGCACAGTAACGGAAAATAAAAAATGCGACTTGCGGCCACGACCGACCTCATGTCGCTGCCATGGCACATAGGCCATCACACATCTATCAACCTCAGTTACGTCCGATTTCAACTTACTATCCTCATCACAGCACATACAGCCACATTGTCACGACTCTCTCCTGCATTGAAGCTTCCAGATATCGCAACACTACCTAAATAGAGCCACTCTTCGGCCCCCTCCTTATCGACTGCGTCCTTGGAACAATCTCAAACCCAGCGATGGCGGCCGCTGTAGCGACGCAAAACGGCATCAACAACCCCCCATCCTCCACGTACGCCTCCATCACCCCCTCCCCCACCACTTCCCCCCAAATCCAACTAACCCAACAGCCCAAAGAATCTACGTCCGCAACCTCGAAGAGCGCATCAAAATCCCCGACCTGATCGAAGCCCTGCAAGAAATCTTCTCCGAATACGGCCACATCATAGACCTCGTCGCCAAGCCCAACATCCGCGCCAAAGGCCAAGCTTTTGTTGTTTTTGATAGCCCCGAAGCGGCGGCAAGAGCGATAGAGGAGGTGCAGGGGTTCGAGCTGTTTGATAAGCCGATGGTGCTGGATTATGCGAGGACGAGGAGCGATGCGACGGTGAAGAAGGTGGAGGGCGAGGAGGGCTGGGAGGTCCATAGGCGGCATAGGTTGGCCGAGAAAGGTAGATCCCTTGCGCGGAGTCGTAGTGGTCGTCTTCTGGAGTGGGAAACGGATCTAACACGGTGCTGACAATCTCTCAGAGCGCAAACAAGCCGCCCTCTCATCCGCCCAAAACCAACAAAAGCTCAAACGCCCCGCACCTCTTCCCGCTGAAGCCACAACTAAGCCTGCCAAAACCTCGCGCGGCGCCGGTCTCAAATCCACGAATGCGTCCGCCGCAATCGTACCGGACGAGTACCTCCCACCTAACAAGATCCTATTCGTACAAAACCTACCGGACGACTACGACATCGAGGCTTTATCTAGTATATTTGGGCGGTTTGAAGGATTCAGGGAGGTTAGGCTGGTGCCTGGGCGGAAGGGTATCGCGTTCGTGGAATATGAGGCGGAGACGGGGGCGATTAGTGCGAAGGAGGGGACGGCGGGGATGGTGCTGGGGAGTGATGGGAAGGGGATTAAGGTCACGTACCAGAGACAGTGAAGGACTAAAGGGCACTGCAGAGAGAAATTTAGCCTGCATGAGGCATGGGCATGACATCATGTTCTGGGTTGTAGTCTACCTACGAAAGAGCAAGTCGACACGCTGGGAGTAGACATTATTCTAGCTCCACTAGAATTGGGGATGAGGAGGATGTTCCCAGAGGAAAACAAATCATATATCCCTTGTGGGCAGCCTGCCTGATGTAGTCCATCGGAACCCCGACCCTTCTGTGGGTGACTAGGATGGGGTAGATCCGAAGGTAGCACTGGTTGCAAGATCCGCCAGTCGAGTGTGTTGTATGTTTGCTGAGATTCTGATTGGAAGGGCGACGCCGAGGATTTTGCTGGACGTGTCGACGCAGGTTGCAATGTATAGTAGGCAAACACGGGCTTCGCCGATCCTGTCCGTCGCTAGCACGCGGTCGGATGAAGCATTGTCGAGCTTCAGTTCAGAAGATGACATCTTCGTTGTCCTCATCACCAAGGAGGTCTTTCGTTTCCCCACCCCTCTCCGGATTCACGTTCTCGGCATCACTGTCGCTCTTCTGCTTCTTTTGCTGCGCCAGCTTCTCCTCCTGCTCTGCAACTGCGGCGTCTCGTTGCTTTTTGCCGGACACCTTCTTGAGACGGAAGAACTCTTCACGGTCCATTTCGTCCAACTCGGAGTTGATGTATTGGATGGTGTTTTCTGTTCGGGGGATGATGACGTGTTCTCTGTTCCCGGAGTTGAGTCAGTGGGAGGAAATGGAGCAAGACGCAACGGGCACGGGGAGGAGGTTGCCAGGCAAGCGAGGAACTGAAGAAAACCGAGTGTGAAAAATGCACTACTCACATGGCGTTTACCCTTCGATTGACCGCTTTGATGACTTCGTCCAAGATGATGAACGCTGTCTGAAAAGCTCTCGTCAGCTAATCTGCCAAGCCAACTCGGAGTTGTTCTTCAACGTACCTGTAGACTAGCCAACTCCACCAGCGTCTCCATAGCCCTTGTATAAGTCTCCCTACATCTCTGCACCTGCTGTCCTCCCTTCCCCAACCCCGTCAACCCAAAGTCATTGCCCACGTTCTCCTCCTGGAAACTCTCAAACTGCGGGATCAACACTCCAGACACATTCTCCTGCTTCGTGCGTACACGAAACTTGGCTTGCTTGACAGACTCTTGGATCTGAAACCCAATGTCATTGCCGATTGCGTAGGTGACTTCGGCGAGGGAGAAGGCGGCGATCTGCATGACGCGGCCCATCTTGCGTTTTGCTTCGTCGATGCGGCGGGTTATCTCGCGGAACCGTCTGAGATGTGTCATTAGTGGACGTGCCTGCAGGGTCTGGTGCATAGAGATGTTTACTTTGTCAAGGCCTCGCTCTTCCGCTTCAGTAGGTCATGGCCGATTTGAGCTCCCTTTAACTTGCTCTTCATGAGACCCAGCGACTGCCGGGTGGGGAATACGGGCTCCCTATCCCTCTGTTTCATCCATCAGCATTCTGATATCGATATATTCTTAAATGGTCTTCATCATACCCCGCCTCCGGACATCTTGCGGAAGAGTCTTTCACCACGACGGAGCTTTAACGCTGTAGATCCGCAACTGTAGTATCAGAGATACATTCCTAAGTAGCCTAATGGAGCGAGGCAAGCATTGCTGGTGGAACTCGAGCTATATCAAAGCACGAGCCCTTTAAGGTAGAAGTAGGAAGCTGAGCGTCGTTGCATGCTTCACGATAACCCGCAGTTTACCCGTGCCGCGGAACCCATCCGCTCTGGAAGTCAAAGGTAACCCGCAGCGCAATATGGACGACAACCTCCCGCTCCATCACACAACTCCCTACCATTCATAGTCAGAGATGCCTGGGACTCTTCTAAGACCCATGGCGGATTCCTCCATCTCCCCCAAAAGGGCCGCATCATCGCAATCCTCCGACCTGTACCTCATCTCTGAAACCGACGTCGTCTACGAGCAGGATATCATAAGATCGCCCGGCAGCATAAAGCCATGGCTAGATTACATTGCGTTTAAGAGGAAACATGCCAGCCTCCTGGAACAAGCATTCGTTCTGGAACGCGCATGTACTACCCTTCCGCGGTTATACAAGCTATGGAAGATGTACCTCGAGCTGCGGACGAAGCACCTCAAGGGCAAGAACCCGGCAAGATACGCAGCACAGCATAGGAAAGTCAACGCGCTGTTCGAACGCGCACTGGTGTTGTTGAATAAAATGCCTCGGATATGGGAAATGTATCTATCCTTTCTCATGCAACAACCTCTTGTCACCAACACACGCCGGACGTTCGACCGAGCATTAAGAGCTTTGCCAATTACGCAACATAATCGCATATGGGCGTTATACCGACCTTTTGCAAATTCGGCGTCTGGAGAGACGGCGATCAAGATCTGGAGGAGGTATATGCAGATACATCCCGAAGATGCGGAGGAGTTCATTGAGTTGCTAGTGGAGCAGGGGCAGTACACGGAGGCAGTGAAGAAGTACATTGACATTCTGAACAACCCGCGATTCAAGAGTAAAGAGGCGAAGGGCCCCTTCCAGTTTTGGACGGAGCTGGCGGAGCTGCTGATCGATCATGCGAAAGAGGTAGAGACTGGTGATGAAGTGGGCATTGATGTGGAGAAGATCTTCAGGAGTGGGATTGCGCGGTTTGCAGATCAGAGAGGGATACTTTGGGTTGGCCTTGCGCGGTATTATATCAATAGGAATAATTACGAAAAGGCGAGGGATGTTTTTGAGGAGGGTATCACCACCGTTATGACTGTCAGGGACTTTACGATTGTTTTCGACACTTATGCGGAAGCGGAAGAGACGATAATTGGGGCATTGATGGATCAAGCAGCCGCGCGGTCGGAGCAAGGAAAGGTTGATGAAGATGCGGACTTTGATTTGGATATCCGGATGATGCGGTTTGAACAGCTAATGGATCGGAGACCCTTTCTTGTCAACGACGTATTGCTAAGACAGAATCCAAATAATGTCAATGAGTGGCAGAAGAGAGTGGCATTGTGGGGCGACAATGCAAAAGAAGTGGTCCAGACGTATACCGACGCCATTGCTGCAATCCAGCCGAAGAAGGCAATTGGGAAATTCCATGAGCTGTGGACGAACTACGCAAAGTTCTACGAAGCTGGTGGTGACTTGCGAACCGCTCGTGTCATCATGGAGAAAGCCGTCAAAGTGCCATTCAAATCCGTCGCCGAACTAGCAGACATGTGGTGCGAGTGGGCAGAGATGGAGTTACGGAACGAGAACTTCGACCAAGCAGTCAACATCATGGCGAAAGCCACCCAAGCACCAAAACGCTCGACAGTCGACTACTTCGACGAGACACTCTCCCCACAGCAGCGCGTACACAAGAGCTGGAAGCTCTGGAGCTTCTACGTCGACCTCGTCGAAAGCGTCAGCACCCTCGACGAGACCCGCAAAGTCTACGACCGCATCTTCGAGCTGCGCATCGCCACGCCCCAAACGGTCGTCAACTACGCCAACCTCCTCGAAGAACACGCCTACTTCGAAGACTCCTTCAAGGTCTACGAGCGCGGCCTCGACCTCTTCGCCTACCCCGTTGCCTTCGAGCTCTGGAATCTGTACCTCACCAAAGCCGTCGACCGCAAAATCGGCATAGAAAGATTACGGGACCTCTTTGAGCAGGCTGTCGATGGCGTGCCCGCTAAGTTCGCGAAACCCCTGTACCTCATGTACGGCGCGCTGGAGGAGGAGCGCGGCTTAGCGCGCCACGCGATGCGCATTTACGAGCGCGCCACCCGCGCCGTCAGCGATGAGGATCGCAGGGAAATGTTCGACTTCTACATCACGAAGTCGGCGTCCAATTTCGGCCTCACGTCCACGCGGCCCATTTACGAAAGGGCGATAGCGGCGCTGCCGGACAAGGAGGCCAAGGATATGTGTCTCAGGTTCGCGGAGATGGAGAGGAGACTGGGAGAGGTGGATCGCGCGAGGGCGATATATGGCCACGCGAGCCAGTTTGCAGATCCGAGGGTTGAGGGGGGGTTTTGGGCGACTTGGGAGGGGTTTGAGGTCGCGTGTGGGAATGAGGATACGTTCAGGGAGATGTTGAGGGTTAGGAGGAGTGTGGCGGCTTTGTATAAGTACGTTTTCTACCACCTTTCTTCTTCTCTTCCCTTGTCGTTTCACTGTTTCCTTCACGCGTGTCTTGCGATTGTTAGACTTGGTGCGTTGAGCAGAGCGAGAAGCTGACGTGTGTGTTTGAAATAGTACGGACGTCAATTTCATCGCCTCGCAAGCGCTGGCACGGAGCCAGCAACAACAACAACAGCAGGGACGGCAAGGACAGCAACAGCAGAACGATGAACCTGATCCTGAAGCAGCAGACGGTGGAGCAGAACGCGCAGATGCGATGGCGGCGCTGGAGAAGCAGACTATGGCGCCGCTGGGTTTTGTTGCCGCGGGGACGTTGGTCTAGAATATACGGGTGGGTTTAGGTTTGTCTGTTCTGAGGGTCTGCCGGGATGTTCTGGGACTGGGATATTCTGGGAGAGGATATTTGTCCAACGGGTGAGGTGAGGTGAGGTAAGAGGTGGAGTGAAGTGGAGAGGCAGGGACGGGAGTGCTGGGTTTGGGGGTGTTGGGAGGGGATGAGAGAGGGATAGACGATATGTGTGTATTGATACCCCAACTGCCGAAGCAAAAACCATCTGTCGCCACTTATCTAAGGTGCTCTCTTGAGCATCGGAGGAGTGTACTGGTGGGTCTATATTTGCCTTGTTTTTCATCCCGTCGTGGGGTTTCTCATTGTCACTATGAGTAGGAAACATACACATGGCCATTGTACCGTGCTGTTGCGAGAACTTTTTTCGTTCTTGGATCAATGGTACCGCAACCCTGCTGTATCCCTCCTAACATCGTTGCCATGCTATCCTTCAGATTGCTCCCACTGACAGAAGCATGACAAGATTTGGGCTAGAGTCACAGGTTGTTTTCCGTGGGCCAACAAGTCATGGAGAATATTGTCAAAGGATCCATTCTAGTTCGCCGTTGCTATGCTACCTGTATTGCTCCTTTCAGTTGCACACATCCCATCTCGCCCGCACACCCCCGCCTTGACAAGCAAACGCCGTGATGCCCATCTGTCTGTCCTTCATCGCATAGGCAGACACCACATCCCATACGCCCTCCTTCAGATTCACGCCGCAGCGCCGTTACTCTGCCCTCCCCTACCCCTGCCAAGCTTAACCATCACATACGGCACCTCCACATCCCTCAGATCCTCATCCGGATTCTGATCCTCCGCCATAATCTCCAAAATAAGATTCTTCTGGTGCGCCGGGATCTTCTTCCTCGACACGAGCTCCACCAGGTCGGACAGCCTACGTAACACAAACTTATCAGCAACCACGCACTCACACTGCCAAACCCATTCGTGGAAAGAAGGAAGGAGGGAAGACTCACTTCATAGGCAACCGATCCTTGACCTTACTCTGCTGGAAACTCGCGTACATCAGACTCACACCCGAGGTGACCATGCTGATCTCAAGTCCCTTCGCCGCGAAGTCATCTAAGAACTGCTGCAACGTGACATCCTCGACTTCGAAGCGGTCCCATAGTTTATCGATGCTGTGCACCTCGCCGTTTGCGCCGTAGTACTTGCCCTTGGGACTCGCGATGGGCTCGCTGAAGCCGAAGAATGGGAGAGCCAGGTTGACGAAGCCGTTCTTGTACTGCTCGATGTCCGTTTTGCCGTCGATGATCTTGTACAGTTCGAGCACGACCAGGCCGGTGACGAGCGCGGTGGTGGTTGCGATAGCTGGGATGATTTTACCTGCGATGAATTTGGTTTTGTGGCGGTCGGCGGTGGCAATCTTGTAGTTTTCAGCGCGGTGATTGGATGCGGCTGTGATGAAGTCGATGTGATGATTGGTATCATCGTCCTTCTCGAATTCGACCGGCGTCATCCTGAAACCAGCTAGGCTTTTCGGCGTGGGTAAGCTGTTGACGAGGTTCTGCAGTTCCGAGCTGTCGCTAGAGCCGTTGGTTTCGTTTTGCCGAGCATTTGGATCCGGATCCGAATCGTTCGCCTGGATCCTGACACCGGGATCTGGCTTGAAGTCGGGGATGATCATGTCATCGAGGACTTGTCGAACATGCTCCTTTGATACCTCCTTCGTGCTCGGGTTGATGCTGTAGTTGAAGGCATGCAGGCTGGCGCCGGAAATAATAAACGAAAGGTGCGCCGGATTGGAAGAATCGAACCTGAGCGGATCTGGTGCACGCTTGGGTCCAGACCAGAATGCTTGGCCGCTGGACGTTGTAGAGTCCTTCGGGAAGTTGTAGAGTAGCTGCTGGATAGCGTTGTGATACTGCTTCTCGAACTGATTCCGCGCCCAAACTATGCAGTCGTCGAACGAAGTAGGCTTTTCGGTTACCAAGTACTCTCGAAGAGTTTCTAATGTTTGCTTCTCGCTCCCGGACTGCTTCAACGCGCTACCAAGGTAGTTCGGCTGCGTGATGTACATGTTGACAACCTCGGCCGGACTTACGAAGTAGCTGTGGAACAAGTCTTTCGCCCAAGCAATGGTATGCTCGATGCGGTTAGGGAAGCTTCGTAGCGTGCACATCGGGAATGACTGCTCAGGCGGATCTTGCGAGCTAGAGTATGACTCCGTGAGACCAGGTAAGACGACTTGCGAGTTGCCCTTTGTGCCAAGAGTGCCGCTATCTAGCAAAGGCTTCTTGAAGAATACGCATCGGCGATCAACATACGTCCTAGCATCCACATTGTCAAGGGCATTCGTCACTGCGTCCAGTTCCTCCCAGAAGTCCTCGTTGAAGACATGCTCCGTATCTGGACCCACCCTATCCCGCAAAGTCTCGATTTTGCCTTTCAGATCCGGGTTCATTGCCTGGACTGCTTCTGCCGCGCAATCACTCTTGAGCTTCCCAACGTCCTTAGGCCGGAAGAGGAACTGCCGGTTTAGATTGCTCCGTTCGATTTGATCCATGTCAGTAACTGTGATCTTGCCATTTGGACCCGCGCCAAGTCCAATCATTGCCCAATTTTTCAGCATTTCACAGCCGATGGCACCTGCACCGACAAGAAACACTTTGTAGTTGGCCACGTTCTCCTGGAATTCGGACCCGAACACAGCTATGTGACCATCATACCTTGTGCCTCGGGGCTTGCAGAGCTCTTCAGACCGCTTCACAGACGTTGGAAGCGATTCCAGGGAATCAAAGTAAAGCCATTGTACTATGGGGTGGAATTTGCCAGACACAGATTTGAGTACTTCTTGCGCGGCAAGGCCACCGAAGAAGGCTGCCATCGGACTGAGATCTCCTTGTGCCTGGTATGATAGCTCCCTCATTAGCTTTTCGTCAACCTCGGTTTCTTCTCCCGACTGGGCAATGAGGTCCTTGACATGCTTGAGCACTTCGTCTGCATCGTTGTTATTGTGCGGTCGGGGGTGTTGTCCGTTGTGTTGTTCTGCAAATCTATGAAGGGCCTGGAAGCCAAAATGCAGCTTGGCAGGACGATCAAACTTAGCAAAGTCGGATATCATGAGTTCAGGCTTCTTCAGCTGTTGGCTAAGAGGCTCAAAGTCGATAAACTTCGGCATCTTCGCTTGGGTGTATAAGCCTCCGCGTTTATATTGACCCAGATCTGATACATCTCCGATGGAAAATGTGTATGGGCCCTTGACAGTGATTTTCCGGGGAGCTGCGCCATTCAACCCTTCCATGCCTTCCACCTCTAAGAATGTGACATAGTCGCCATCTTCGAGCCCATGCCTAGACTCATCCAGGACTGTGACCAAGCCTTCAGAGTCTATGCCCGCCACGATACCAGTTTTGGGTTCTTCTCCCGTTGGATCTCCGCATGTGAATTGCTTGCCAAAGTCGTTGAATAGCACCCCAAAGAGACCAAAAGTGTCCGCAATGATAACGTAGATCTTGTGTTCATGGCAGTAGTCGGATATTTTGATCTGATCGCAAAGCGGTGTGTCCGTAAGTACGATTGCCTGGTATCGATCAAGTTGGGATAGGTCTGAGGTAAGGTTGTCCGAAGCATGGACGGAGACTGGGGTGTAAGGGTTGAGCTCCGACACGCGTGGTGCTGTAACGGCTGCACGTGGTTTTCCAACATCGTCAGGATGGAGGAAGAATTGTGCGGACAGATCTGCAACGGTTGCTGGTTTGGGATCGTATAATGTGAGGGATTTGACACCAGCAAGCGCAATGTTCTTTGCTATCTCCACTCCCAGACCCCTCATGCCCACCACAAGTATGTTTGATGAGCCCATTCGTTTCATCGCCTCATGCCCGAGAACGTACAGCTGTCTGCTGTACAGGGACTCATCGATCTCTCGTAGAGGGCCATCTTGACCGTCGGCTTGCATGTTGACCTGCACCAGAATGTCAGCTGCTGAAGGATGCTAGACCGGCAAGGGCCACAGAGAGGGCGGTTCAAGGCTTGCGGCCATGGTGGCGAGCATGGGTGCATCCTTAAAGGAATAGCCGTGGAGAGTTTTGGATAGAGAACTTACGGTCATGATGCGTTTAGATGGACTGGCGTCCTCCCCGGACAACTTCCTCTTACCCAGCTTGACTATGCCCGGCTATACCGGGCTTAGAACGTGATGGCGGCAGGTTGTTGGCGAGCGTGCTGTGATGAAGAGGTAGGAGTAAGTGTCTTGGTTTGGATCTACTGGTTGTATGGCGTGGAAAGAGGGATTGTGAGCAGATGAACAAAGGTTGAGAGGGATGAAGAAAGTAGAGAACTATCCACGGTGGAGGTTGTGTTTACTAGATTGTTCAGCGGTCATGGCAAAGGCCACTCCAGATGATGCAACGCCGCAAAAAAGTCTCCGCGTCCCGACACGTCCCACACGTGATACGCAAACGGCAGCATTAACTACTTCTACCAATTTTCGACGGCCGCCAGCCGTTCACTGCCTGAAATTAGAGAGACGCTGAAACGACCCCTCGATCGGAATAGCCACGCTGGTATCCAGCTTACAGACAACTTGTACTTGGCGATCACAACTGTCGTCCAGTAGAAGGTTATGGGAGTTTGCAGAGAGCGCGCTAGCTACGTTTTTCCTTGCGGAATAATACGAAGTAGTTTGTGATGACAACCAGGCCACATCTCCTGAGCTACCTAGAACCATGATACACCCGTTGTCCTTGTCAAAACTCTTCAGCCTACATTCTCCTTTGAGACCGTGCAATATGCTCTTGAGCGACTGCACGGTGAGAGCTGTTAAGGTAGGCACGGTTGGTTCGCCCTTACAACTGCCAGACACAGAGGGAAGGCTTCATAGAGTGAAGCTACGACTGGCCTCATATTGTTGGCTAGATACACCTGGAGCACGAGATGAACAGCGGATACGTGCTGCAAGGCCACCACATTACCTGACTCAGACCCTAGCTTAAATGGCATCTCCCAACGCACTCTCCACCGCCAGACAAGACTTCTACTGCAATCCTAACTCGCAATCTGTTGTAAGCAATTGCCCCTGCCTCTTGGTCTCAGCAATTGTCAGTCGTCGCTCCGTATTTACCAGCTACCCTCAATGCATCTCGCACAGATTGATCATAAATAGAAGCCAGCTCCCATATCGGGCTCGTCCTCGTAAAACGCCGCACCGCTAGCCTCAGCCATCTTTTCATTTTCTGCCTATGTGTATCCCTCCACGTCAAATTATCTGGTTTCGTTTTGGCAATAAACTTCCTTGCCACTCCCATAGGATCACCTTTCACTCCGAACATCATTCTTAGTCCCTTTTTGGTGTTCTCCAGCGCTGCTTTGATTACCGCATCACCGGGACACAAAACCAGAGCATCGAGAAAGTCGCTAGTGGCTGCAAGATACTGCTGCATGGCAGCGCAGGCCAGACCGCGCCGATAAAGAGCCTTTGCTCTGTCTCTTGGAGGCGCTTTGGCAGCGGTGAGTGCATATGTGGCTCGTTGCACGGCGCCCATGAAGTTCCCAAGCTTGTACTGGACGAAAGAGAGGTTCGACGCAATCAGGCAGCAAGTGTAAGGGAACTCGTCCTGGTAAGAAGAATGCATTATTGAGACTGCGAGGGAAGGCGAAATCAGTCATTGCGGCGAGGATTGACATGTAGACCTTCTCCGCTTCAGACCAGCTTCGTATCTCACACAAGGTTTTGCCGACGCGTTGGTACTTCGAGGTGTATGCCAGCAAGTCCCCTAGCTGCTCGTCCCACTGTATTGTGCCAACGACCGCTTTGATCCATTTCCTGTTTTCCTTGTCCAAGCCCGACGGAATGCCGCTCACAGATGTCTTTCCTATCCCGCGCAGAGATTCAAGTGCAATGAACATGTGGCCAAGCTTAAGGAATACAGCCTGTGAAGCTTTTTAGCTACAGTAAGAGAGACGCGAGTCACGACGGGGGTTACAGAAACCAGTTTCTTACCTCAGGACCACGGCTTGCGAGCGAAGTTGGAATAGGTTGAATGTCGAAGCACACCGACGTCTCCTTTTTGCCTCGCAAGATGTTGAGAGCTCTCATGAGCTTGGGCAAGCCGGCCTGGCTAACCACGAAGCTGTCATTTTCCGACAGTGCTTTGAGTGAGGCAATCTCAACCGTGATTTTCAGTGCTGGCTTGTTGACCTTGTAGGAACTGCGACGAAAGAAGACGGGGAAGCCAGCTTCGCGTAACTGCCGCGAAAAGTCTTTGCTGTTGATAGACACGAATACCCAGTGAAAGTTCGCCGCTAAAATCAAGGACCGCGCCTCTTCCCTGATCTGACGGTTGACCTCAAATATTGATAGGTCGATACGTTCTATCCATGGGTTGATGCCTTGCAATGTCGCAGGACCACCATGCAACTTCGGCGCGCCGCAGATGAAGGGCTGCGAGTGTTGCGCCAGTCTGAAGGATGGGTTGGGAAGCTGGACTGCTGCATCTCCCTCAAGTAGTAGACAAGCGTAGACTTTCCGCCTCAGTTCCAGCGGCAGATCGGAGAAGCAAACAGGGCGGTGTTCAAGGTTTGTACTGCGAAGTGATGCGGCAACGGAGTCGACAGAAAATGCCATTGCTGGTTTTCGCATGTCTAACTAAGATTGTGAATGTAGCTGTGTTAATGGGTCTAGACACTGATATATTCGAGGATGGGAGACATCACAATGGTGTACGTGGAGAGTGTTTTTTTGGTGAAAGGGAAGAAGTGTGGCGAGGGCTGGCGGGCATTGAGAACTGAGGCTCATCACAACGCCTGACACGCGCTGCAGAAGTGAGGGTGACAGCATGAGTAAGGCCATGAACGGACGTGTCACATATACTTGGGATGTAAGGTTACCCTCAGCGATTGCATATAGGCGTCTCTTACCTCGTCAAGGATACTTTCAGGGCCAATCAGATGGTGAAGCAACCTTACACAATGCATACCCCATATCCAGCACAGGAGTTGATTCGTGCTAGCAACAGATCTCATAGGAATGGTGGTTTCTTGTTTATATGTGACTTGACTTCATGATTCCAAGCTTACAATGAAGAGACATTGCTGCAAGCTGAGCTCACTGAGCTCTGCCGTGACACTGATGCTGTTGGGAGCATCAAACTTTTGAGGTGCAAGCATCCTAGTGTCTCTTCACTCCAGAAGATCAAGTATCGATGGTCTACGCTGTAAATGCAGTCACTCCGTCGCCATGTTTAGATATACCCAGCGCTGCGTGTGAATCTGAAAGTCACATCCATGAGCGCCACCTTCGCGCCATGTAGCCCATCGGACGGGACGCCACATGCGCAATCTGCCTATCTTCACCACAACAGTTCATTTCGAAAGAAGTCTTGCACCCAATCTTACACTCACACGACCGTTAAAACTCACAAAATAAAGCCATGAGCGACAGTTTCAAATCAACTTCACAAGGATTCGTAAGTACATATTCATAAGAACACTGCTAAGCTCTTCCGCTGGCTACCTTGCGTTGGGAACTTTGCTGGTACTCTCGCTAAGATAAATGAGATTGAACAACGAAAGATTTAGATCCAACTGAGCAACCGACTTATACAGACGGACCTAGCGACTACAAGTTGCAAACAGGAAAGAAAATATAATTTTGTTATCGTCAAAGCTCCGCTCCAATGCAGAAACAGGGTTACATCCTCGGCCATGGGCCAGCTCATTTCCTCGACGTATTTGCTCCCTCTTTCAGGACGGGTTTTCCCACCTCCTTCTCTTGACATTTCTTACGCCCAATACCTCTTCACTGCATACTCCCCCAGCAGGCCCAGCACGACTGTGGCCCCGATTGGCTGATTCCCCGGACCAAACCACCACGCGCAGCTCTTCGGATCTTCTAACTCCACTCTCCACACCATCGTCGCCAGAGCCGCCGCCGCCCCTCCACAACTAATCACCCAGTAAACATCTCCAAACCCCGCGTGCTCTCCACACTTCGCCAACAACAACACCTGCAACAGCGCTACTACCGACAGCGCTGGCTTCGTGCCTTTTCTCCCCAGAAGCACAGCGAAGCCCATGACCCCAGCCTTGAGGTCATCCTCGTAGTCCTGGTACGCGTTCACCGTGTCCAAAATCACCATCCACAGAATCCCGAAACCGTACAGACACGCCGCCGACAAAAAGCGCGGGCTCTCCAGCAGACTGGTCAGCGCCTGTCGGCTCACGCCATGCTCCCACAGCGGCGCTAGCGGATCCTTGTCCAGCATCGCCGTCACCATGAAGAGCCCCCACGAGAGGGCGAATCCCAGCTCCACCTGGGGAAAATGCGTGTAGCGTTTGAGGAAAGGGTAGATGAACAGCAGGATCCCACCCACCAGCGCGTGCAGCTGGGCGGGCTGTGGCAGCGGCGCCACCATCACCGCCCCGACCGCGGTGAGCAGCAGCGTGAACACATGGCCCTGCAGCGTGCTCACAGCCCCTCTCGCAATCGGCCTGTTCTTCGTGCGAGTGACTTGCCGGTCAAAGTCCTGATCGATATTGTCGTTCCAGACGCAGGTTATTCCGCGGAAAATGATAGCCCACAGGGCGAGGTAGACGGCAAAGCCGAGGATGGTGAGAGGGGGAGGGCTGGAAGCTGGGCTGGGGAAGAGGTTGGCAGCGTAGGCGAGGCCGATGAGGTAGTGCCAGTAGTAGCCCCAGAAGCCGGCGAGGCGGTCGAGACGCATGAGCTCAGCGTAGGGGACCCAGGAGGCAGGAAGGTAGGGGAAGAGGCCGTGTTGGGGGCGTTTGTAGGTGGAGATGGCCTTTGCGGCGGATTTCTCGGGAGAGGGAGACATGTTGGAGTCGGCTTGGCGAAAAGAATGACGTTGTGGGCGTTATGTTCAACAACGTCAAGCTCTTCTGACGATGATTCAACTGGTCACGGTTGTGATGAGGCTTAAGAGTACGGTGAAGAAGGGGAGCAAGGTGAGTCAGTGGGAACTGTTGTCAGGAGAGGTGCTTCAGAGGCTATGGGCCAGCTTTTGAATCGCTCACAATAGGCTTACGATAAGCACAGCTAAGCGGACAACGTCCATGGTGTCTGGGTGAAACACACCAGTCGACCCTATGTAAGACTTACTCGCACCACGGCCAGGAAATTCGCTTGGCACCAATGGAGCCCGGGATTGCAGCAGCATAAGCAGTAGCAGCCTCGTCCCGGTAGGAGAACTGGTAAGCATATGACAGAAATCGTAAAATAAGGAAGCTGGGAATAGAAGCGAAGAGCGTGGCACTTTGGAGAGGGAGTCGGTCGTGGTATCATATTGACTCAAACTACTTGGTTACCTTACGATGAGCAATTTTTATCTTGTTTTGGTTCACGCTCAGGGTCTTCTCCTTTAACTAAGTACTGTGAATGAAGTCGGAGAGTCCTAGGTAGTTCCTCGTGTTCAGGCTTATACGAAGTAGCACCATGTGTGCTTACTAGCCAACCTGTCTGACCACCTTTTGAAGTGCATCTGACCATCATTGTGATCTGACTGCTATGTCCATATCACATATCCCTCCTTACCAGACGTAATGTGACTACGGACGCCCTACTGGCCCGTCTCTCTGCGAAGCGGTTGGCAAGTGGCACCCCACCATGGCCATCAAGCGGGATGAAGGAAGAGCTGGAACACTTCGACCAGGGGTTTTCCTCTCTGATACTGCATATTTAGGCAGATTCCCAAACAACCTTTGGTGTACGTTACTAAATTTTGAAGCTTTGATATATAGATTTTTATACCATGTATAGGTAGTAGAGCATAGAGTAGTAAGCCTTGGCCATCGATCTGTAGGAAAAAAGGGTTGTCTTGCCCCTCCACATCCGAGCTTACTAATCTTACTCGCCACACGGTAGGTAAATCCGCTTGCCACCAATGGAGCTCGGGTTAGCAGCAGCATAAGCAGCAGTACATCCTGGGGAAGAGGATTGGGAACATGTAACAGACACTGTGAAACACGAAGCTGACGACATTCCAAGAGCTGAAGAAGCGTAACATTTTCAAAGTATCCGGCCTGGAATCAACCTAGCTATCACCTTACGAGAACCATTTGTATCTTGTCCTGCTTTATTCTCAAGGTATTCTCCATCTTAAGTACTGTGGACAAAGTGGCAGAGTTCCTGCCGTGGTTCAACATGTTCCAATTGTGATACGAAATAGTACCATTTGTGCTTACCGGCTACCTTTTCTGACCACCTATTGAAGTGCATCTGACCATCATTTTGATCTGACCATATCATTTTGATCTGACCGCCCTTTTGATCTGACTGCCGTTGGAGTGCAAAGGGCCTCTATTGGTTGCCCCTAGTTGCCCAACGTAATCTGAGTAAGCCCACCTTGTGTACTCAACCGTCTCTCTGCCGGGGTGGTGCTAATGAAGATTCGCACGGTGACCATTAAGCGAGATGAAGAGACTGGTAGAGCACTTCGGCGTGGAAAACTCCCTCTCGGATACAGCATATTCAGGCAGCGATACATTATCTACATTACTCATTTTTGGAGCTCTCCTATATTTGATACGACATTCTTCTGTGTATAGAGAGCATAGCAGAGGAAAATGGGACCGGGCCTTGAAGACAGGGAAAATGGAAGGGGAACCGCGTCTTGGCTTTAAGTGGTCTCGTTTTATTCGAAGTCGTAATAAGTGTGAGTTTTTAATGTAAGCTTACTGATGGTCTGTAGTTGATACCACAGCGGCAAATGGATCTTCCAAGCCGAGAGGACCTAGATAGACGGAGGAAGGGATCTTCTTACCTCCCATAATAGATTCGCCCAACCCTCAACCGGACCTGCTCTTCCTAGCCGGTTTCGAGGGACTAAGATCGCTCCGGCCATAAGACTGTACCTATCTCAACGACGTACCGGTACACCTTGATTCGGACGACCACATGGCTCCCTCGCTTGAAGAAAGCGAAGCGGTAGATCTACAGGCGCCTCTCAGAAAGACACCGAAATTAATTGCCCCAGAGCCAGGTACAGCCCTTCATTCTCTGTTCCTTGGACGACTGCTAGCGAGGCAATATACTGACTGTCATAGAGCACTGTCCTGGTCCAGAGTCAGATAAAGCAGGCAAAGGTGATGCATGCGCCGGCTGTCCGAACCAGCAGATATGCGCCACAGCCCCAAAAGGCCCAGATCCGGACATACCGATCATCACAGCTCGCCTTTCCTCCGTCAGACACAAGATCCTAGTCCTCTCGGGCAAAGGCGGTGTTGGCAAGTCGACGTTCACAACGATGCTGGCGCATGCCTTTGCGGCGAACCCGGAATCACAAGTCGGCATCATGGACACCGATATCTGCGGACCGTCGATACCGAAGATGATGGGTGTGGAGCAGGAGACGATACATGTTAGCAATGCTGGATGGAGTCCAGTCTGGGTTAGTGAGAATTTGGCGGTTATGAGCGTGCAGTTCATGCTGCCGAATCGGGATGATGCGGTCATTTGGCGGGGACCGAAGAAGAATGGGCTTATCAAGCAGTTTTTGAAGGATGTGGAATGGGGAGAGTTGGACTATCTGATTGTTGATACGCCGCCTGGGACGTCAGACGAACATCTCTCGGTCAACTCATTCCTCAAGGAGTCCGGCGTTGACGGGGCAGTCGTTGTTACAACGCCTCAAGAGGTGTCTCTACTCGATGTACGAAAAGAGATCGACTTCTGCCGCAAAGCAGGCATACGAGTCCTAGGCGTAGTGGAGAACATGTCCGGCTTCGTTTGCCCGAAGTGCACGCACGAATCACAGATCTTCAAGGCTACTACGGGTGGAGCAAGGAGATTAGCGGAAGATACTGGGATACCGTTTCTCGGTGCCGTGCCTCTGGATCCACGCATAGGGATGGCTTGCGATTACGGAGAGAGCTTCATGGACAACTTCCCAGATAGCCCGGCTTGCGCGGCTCTGATGAACGTTGTCAGAAGGATAGGTGAAGAGATGGGACTGGACCCTTATGAAGTGCTTCCCGAGACCTGAAAGACGCACACTTGCATACTGTTCCTAGATGAACAATGACACTACCTGTCAACCAAGGATGAAGAATGCGCTACATGTTAGCAAGAGCTTTCTGCCACCAGCCACAACATAGGAAGTCCTTTACAAGGGCTGTCCCCGGTCTGGCACACCATGAGGACTTCGCTACCTCAAGGCTCGAAGTGGGCGCTGCTGCCGAGAAACAAGCACCCGAATTGGGCCCATAAACCGGTAGTCAGCAGGCATGATTGCTTGTTGGGGCGTGGTGCGGCGTTACTGGGAAAGAGGTATCAGTGTCTGAGAGGAAGGGGTTTCCATTACAACTGAAAGTGCATGCATTGGATTTGCACAGCGTGCGAGCGACTCAAATTTATGGGTATCCGTATTACTAGTGACTGTCTGGATGGAGAACGCAATAGAAGGTTAAATTCAAGGAAGGGGTGAAAATTGTACTAAACCATTGAAACAGTGAAGACAAAGGAGAACAAATCTCAGGGCAACGCTTTACCTGTTTCTGTGTCAGGAGTCATACACCCGGGTGACAGTTTAGGTGATACACCCATCTATCGCAACACTATTTGCAACGCAACAGCGTCAAAACAGCCTCAATTAATTGCCTGTTAGCTTGCCCTCTGTATCCATATAGCTTGCAGCATCTTATGCATTGATCTACTGGTGTACTTGGATGCTGCACTGTTGAGTAATTGGTGTTGTTGTTGGCATTGTCGGAAGGCAACGAATTTGTGTGTATCACCTAAACTGTCACCCGGTGGGAGTACAGTGGAGAGGTATATGCTTCGATCGTGTCTAAGCCGAATATCAAGGCAGATATATAGTGGATCGTCGGAACAAATGCAGTCAATTCGCAAGAGTACATGATTACAGTATATTATGATACACGGAGATTCGGAGATAACCCCACAACGGCTGCATCTAAGGTCCCCCACCACTACTACCTTCTATCGAACAGCAGTGCTGGATTATCATTCTTTTCACCATGTTCATGGCTATAATCACTTCTGGTAACAATTGTAGTAGGTAAGGATGATCACGACGAGCTCCGGCGCCTGGCGCAGCTAGGCTCTCTCCATCGTGGCTTAGACAGGACTCAGCCTTGGGATGCCTGAGGCTAGCCATGCAAGCCTTGTTTGATTCTGAAAAAGAGAGTACGTCCTTCCTCTCATCGATTACCAGTCCGGCGTCAGTTTCGCCTTCTTCAAACTGCCAAAATGTTAGAAGTTGCAGGATTCACTGTGGGAGCGATCGCTCTCGCTTCACTTTTCAGCACGTGTATCGAATGCTTCGACTACTTCAGATCTTTTCAATCCTCCGACGAAGACTTCGACATCTTGCTCGTAAAATTGGACTTGGAAAAGACCAGACTACTTATCTGGGGCAATTCCGTTGGTGTAATGCAAGCTTCTGGAGACACCCGCCTGGCACAGTTGGACCACCCCGTCACCGGAAACATGATAATGCGACTTCTCGAGAAGATATGGGCTCTCCTATCGGAGTCGAACGAGCTCCACACTCGGTATGGGCTTCGGTCGGTCACCGGGCAAGATAACAGTACGGGAACGGTTAAGGCTATCCTAAGCGCCAGCAGCATGAGCTTGTTCAAAGTGGCTTTTAAGCGTTTCTGCGTCCGGTGCACTGGAAGACAGGAGCAGTCAAGAGCGCTTTCTAGGATCAGATGGGCGATCCACGACAAAGCCAAGTTTGAAGTGCTCATCCATCATGTCAAAGACTTCGTCGATGGATTAAATGAGATTTTACCTGTCCCGCGAGAGACACAGGACCGTATCATCGAGGAAGACATTTCTTCTATACTCAAGATTGAGAACTTGCAACTGGTGCAAACAGCTTGCGAGGGGACGTACACCGACTGGTCGGCAAAAGCCAGTGCAGTGATCGCAGCTTCAGAAGCCGGAACCGTTGATAGGCGAAATCTTGAAGAACGAATTAGGGATGCGGAAGGAGTAAGCGATGGACGCCCGGCAGAGGGCTATCATCTGTCAAGCGAGGAGGTCGGCATGAAGCCAAACGCAGGCAAGTCTATGCCCTTGCTGGAATGCTTTTCGCTTACAAGTATAAGTCAACCTGCCGAGTTATGCTGTGGCATGGTTTGTGGTAACAGACTGTTGCTCAAAGCTAGGTGGAGAAACGCCGTGTAATCAAGATAGTCTCGGAGAAAAGTGTTTGGCTCAGAATGTTTTCACTAAGAATGACTGGGGCCTTACAGCGCCCGCTGCTCATAAATGGAATCTTAGCCACCGCCTAGTCAGTACAATCAACCTAGATAATCTTGCTTCAGATGGACTCGAGAAGGTCAGAGAACGATTCCATGTATGGCACACGGATGGTGGAATACAACCTGAGCCGGTAGGGATAGTGTACATCTACTGCGCTCCTTGCATCCGACAGATCAGTACTGCTTTCGACATCTGCCAGGGCTCTTACGGCTCTTACATATCCCACATCTTGGACTTTGCTGTGCGAATAGACGACCGCATATCATCAAGCTGTTGCGGAGTCGAGCCGCAGTACAACAAACTCCTGTCTCTGATAAGCAAGATAAAAGAGGTCGAAATGGGAACCTCGTACACAGACACCCACATTCAATATCTCGACTGTCCATGGCTCGAACGCAGAATTTTCGAGCTTGAACAAGAACACTACGAGCCTCAGCACCGCGATCCCGTAGCGGACATGGCACGGATTGCCAAAGAATGCAGGTCCGTCTCCACACCATGCGCCGGCGTGGTAGTGTTAGAGGAGGAGAATCGGGACTTCTCGATCATAGAAAGCTCCATGTTCCAGACGCAGTCAAGGAAGCCGAGGGCGACCGAAATCTTCCAAGCGCGTTTGAAATACGATGCTACTTCTGGTCAGTGTTTCTGGGAGCGCGAGTATTTGGGTTCATATACGCGAAAAAGACCGCCACCGTCCCCTTTACCGGATGCGGACTCGCGCATCTTTGGAGGAATCCGTAACATGAAACACCCTTTATCGCCCTCGTCCTCTTCCTTACAGAACTCTCCATCGGAGAGTTTGAACTCCAAACGTCGAAGAGGTTCTGCGACAGTGACTGAAAGCTCTGAAAATTGAGCAGACGCTTCCGTACCATGTCAGTGATGGCTACCAACTTTCGCATATGTTTGCGTGGGAGACCTTGGGCCAACGATTAGAAGATGGGGAAGCGCGATATGGCTGTGGAAGGTATATTTCTAGACGGAAGTGTGATTGAAGTTTCTAAAGTCAAATGCAGCAAGAAAGATGCTCAGCGCACGGCGCATAAGCTTGGTACAGAAAGATTACTCTTCATCCTATTTCGATGCTTTGTTGCCACTGAACCACGGCTCAATTCTGGTCCGCCCGAGAGAGGGGATGAGGCGCTTGCTGGTGACGGTTAGCCGGGACCATGGAGAGTTTTGGCGAGGCAGGGGAAAGGATAATTACAAGTACCACGGAAGGATTCCGGTGCCGGAGTATTACGACTATTCATCATCGCCCTTATCATCAACCGTCATCATAATTGCAGGTACTATCACCTTCAGCAGCAACTCCTTCAGGCCATAGACGAATCATCGGACATGGAGACAAATTGGACGACCGACAAGACAACCACAGATCTTCTATCAGCATCGTTAGTAGCACGCCTTGAGCGTATCCGCAACGTCGCGTCCTTGCTGCCCGCCTCGTGTCCATGTGCTCATGCGTCTGACTTCCAGACTTGACTTCTTCTTGGGGTATGAAGCCGTATCCTTATGGGCACGGCGTACCTTGTAGAAATAGCTTTTACAGAAGTGTTCAAACAGCCATCCCAGCGTTGTAGCAGTTCTGTATATCGTTTTCAGGTAGCCGCTTCAATGTCCAGCGGCCGATCATGCTGGCAACTTCCCAATGGGACTTCTATACTATCGCCCCATATTTTGTAATTAGGAGGCCCGCTCAGAGAGCACCTGTATAACTTCTAACGCACACGAGTGTGTTTATCTTAACTTTGCGCAGGCTTGCTCATAATGTCACCTATCCTGTGCTCTGACGCGACCAAAATAGTGTCCTGATGTTTGGTGGTCACTCCTGATGAGAAGTTGCCAGTACGAATTGCGTTATATATTTTCACCACAAGAATTTCCAATTTCTATTGGCAACATGGCCGAGTGGTTATGGCGCTTGACTCAAGTATCTAAAGTGCTTATCTAGCTCAGTCCAGGTAGTATTCAAGTATCGAAAGATGCGTGGGTTCGACTCCCACTGTTGTCAACGTTTATTTTGGCTTTCTGATTAGACGGTAGTTTTTGGTACTGTAGTGGTGCTCTGAGTTGGCGGATGACAATGCGCGGAACTACGGGCAATCGGTTGGGGCTGGGATGTGGAGTACTCAATAATGGGAAGAGAAATTTGCTTCCGCCTTCCAATGGGAATTCGACCCCAACACCTTTAATGTGTTCTGCATAGGTACTAGGCGTATGAACATGTCTTATAGGGCTAAAGAAGTTCTACGTCAGTGTCAGAGGCCAAGCTATCACGGGCAGTGCCGACTGTGTCCCGCCATTCCCACGGAAAACAAATACAAAAGTGCATCTTGGGAAGTCAGATGGCGAGACGGAAAGCGTGATCCAATCCCATAGCCGTCAGATTCATCCATGTCTCTCCGTTCCAAGTAACTCTAGATGCTTTCCCGTTTGCTTCTAGCCAACAACCACACAACGCACCTCCTCTTCTCCCTTGACCTTCACCCAATCCTGCACATCCACAAACTCTGGACCCGGCGTCAACGGCTCCAAGAACTCAACAGTATCCCGCATGCCGAACTTGTCCTCCTGCCATTTGAGCTCCTTGTCTTCTTCATCGCTTGGACGTCTCGAATCCTCAGCTCCCACGACTTGCCTTCTCTTGACGAGCGCTTCATCCTCACTCACACCGTACAGATCAACAGCCTGATTATCTTCCTCCTTCTTGACGCGCACATCCAATCCCGAAGATCCTTTTTCAGTGATAGCTGCTGCTGCAGCTGCTACCGTGCTTGCCCTGCAGCCCTCAACCTTCACTCTTGCAGCACAGCCGCTTCCCTTCCGCTCGCGCTTCCGTCGCTTCTTGGCTGAACACTCATCGTCGTCTTCGTTCACGGCAGCGAGGTGCTTCTTGTTCCTCTGTTTGGGAGCTCTGTGATCATGAGGGGTGAGGCCGAAACTGCTTTGCGCAGCTTGTTCGGCCGTCTTGCGGATCCGCGTGAAGCGCATGCGGGCGGCGGGGGGGTTGATGCGGAGGGTGTGCGCTATGGCTTCGAAGTCGATCTGTATGGTGGAGACGTTAGTGACGGTGGTATGAACTGGGGTGAAGGAAAGGTCCAAGGGAGAGATGAAAATGGGGGGAGAAGGGCGTTCGGGCTATGAGCGTGAACGATGAGCGAGAGCTGTGCTCAGGAAGAACAAGTGGTAAAGCAGGAAAGAGAAGTACGGACCTGCTTGTAGTTGGAGTGGATGAGGCAGAGATAGAGGAATGCGAGGTTCTCATCTTGAATGTTCCTGGGCGGCATCCCGTGTTGTGAGGAGAAGGTGTCGTGCAAGTAGTTCTGCGGAGTTACAGTTGGGATACTTTGAACGCTGTGCTAAGGCGAGCTTCTCATGGTGTGGATTATATTGGCGCCATAGGAGCGGGAGTTGAGCAATCACTGCATAAGAATCCCATGTAACAAACATGTTACAGTTGATTGGGCAAATCAATATCTTTTGACACATGACATGTGCTGCGCAGTTGTGCTGGGCTTGCAAACATCCGTTTGCTGAACCTCTTATGTTTACTTCGTGAGGAATGCTTCCATGCGTTTCCAGTTCGTGCACGGTGAAAAGATTGATGCAGTCATTGATGTTTCCGTTGGATGGTCTGTTCAAGATTGCTCTGACAGCCATGACAGTATAGCCCCAGTGTCTCTTCTCAACGCCGACGCTATGCAACAAACACAAGGTCTGTAGGCATACGTTGTTCGAAATGTGCACTTGTCCTCAGCCGACCATCTCTATGTCTTGCGAGGTCTTGCCTCCTACCTTCTTGTGTTCTAGACTCTTGCCCTCTGGCTGCTCTACGGGGAATCTCAATTCAGCGGCTTCCTGAACAGCTGCCGTGAGCACAGTCCGTGTTGCAACGGCTGCATTGACTGCTCCATCTACCAGCTGATCGGCAGACGTGCCAGCATCTCCTTTCAGCCATAGTTCTGTAATCTCATCCCGTTGTTCTAGATAAGCAACCACACAAGCGGATCTTATCTCTTGATGCTCTGACGGACACGGATCAAGTACCAGTTGTGTGGTGTATTCTTCTGTGCTGGTAGCTCGCACGCGGTCTTTCCGCTTGCCTGTCCTGTCACGGACAACAGCCGCTACCCCTCCAGACACCAGGTCCACACAGTCGATTCCGGCGTCCGCAATTGCTGCGCTTGCTACTGTGATGCAGCCAGCTAGCACGCTCATCATACCCCACGCTCCTGCGTCAGTTCCACCACCACCTCCTCCTCGTGAGTCTGTTCCCGCGCCCTTCCCGCCGCTGTTTACATCAGCCAAACCCACCTCATCGCCCCACAACCTGTCATCCTCCCCTTCTAATACCGTGACAACCACATCAATCCCGCTCTTCGGCCAACGCTCTCCAACTAGCACACCTCTCAGTGCTGTCTCCAGATGCACCGCTAAATCCCGCTCTACGCTATCCTTGATGTAGCCTCTCCGTAACCGTGAAGCAAAAGGTGCGAATTTGACGGATGTGGTGAGGACTAGCTGTGAAGAGAATGGCGCCGAGCGAGGGAGCGGATGGGGACCGTGAACCGTACAGGTGAGCTTCAGAGATGAGGGACCAGGAATAAGGGAGTCGGACTTTTGGGGGAAGGTGGAGGGTGAAAGTTCGAAGTAGGCGGAGCCGGCCGCGGAGGGAGTGAGACCGGTTTTGAGGACTTTCTCGTCTCACAGTTAGCATTCTGCCTGAAATGGAGCTGGGGGTAAACCCACAAATCTTCCGCAGCTCGTCCGGTTTGCGAGTGCGGATGGGCCGCTCTAGGGCGGTGGAGCTGGAGGTGAGGGCGAAGGATGGAGACGCCGTACCGCCTGCTGGAGCATTGATGCGGCGACGGTCTGTCATCGTGGTTGCAGCATTGTTGTTGTTCGGTGACTTTGGGGCACAGATTAATATTTTAATGTCATTACGTTGGCGGTTGCGGAAGCCTTCCGCGCGGCTAACCACACTGAAAACTTCGGTTCACAAACCCCTCTGTGTACATCCAATTTTCTCTCTTCTTGTACAGTCCATATTATCGCAACCATTCGGCGTACCTTCAAGCGTTTTGTCGACGCCGGGATCATCAAGCCATTACTACAAACGAGCTCGATCATCATCTCGTTTGTCGATCACACTACTCATTCCTGTTCGTAGTGTGTGACTGTAGCTTGCTGCCTCTCAAATGAAAAAGGAGCTTTACCTTTGCGGTTCGACTATTTTGAGTAGATGAAAAGTTCGATACTTGTGAGAAAAGTGATATCTCGATTGCAAATGTCAAGAAGGAGTTGAAACGGTTGATGAAGGCATGAAGACTTAAAGCTCTCAGAAAAAGAAGTCAGAAGACGGGACCTTCGTATCCGCTTTTTGCTTCAAGGCAGCGATGTTTACCGCAGACCTGCGATTGCTTAGTGGATGCACCCGTCATTGAAAACGACCCAAACGTTGTCCTATGGGCGAAAGTCTTATCCTCAAAGATTTCCGCATGGTAATTTCTTCTCAGGCGTATACATGCTGCTGAAGATTACAATTATTGGACCATGGCTCCTCGATTTCAGCTGGAAAGCTGGTATCATCTTGCCAACGGTTTACTCAATGACATTGCTCTAAGAGCAGCACGGCGGTCATGTATGGGGTCACCATCAGCCTGTTGCAGCATTCGCACTTGGTCTTTGCAGAGCTTTTGGAATATGTCCACAACCGGGTAGTCCGCTACGTGACTCTTCGCAGGACAGTTTGTTCCCATGGAACGCATGAATCCCATCTCAGCTTCAAAGAATGGTGCGAACCTCAAAAATTTCGATTACTCGTTCTTACGAATAGGGTGTTTTCGAAAACTCCCTCCGGCAGTCTTGAGTGCTTGCCCAAGGTGTATGTATGCCCGTTCAAACATGTGGTAGCAGACAGTGGGCGTTTGGGGCGGCAAGTTTCGTAAGTTCTCTCTGCGTTCTCTACACCTACATTCGTTGTATGATGTAACTCTATCACAAACGTTCTGGAGATTCTACCGTGAGCCTCGAACAACATGCACTACCATCTGAAACCTCCCCTACTGATGCAGTCCGTAGAGCAGCAGGAGCAGATTTTGACATTAACTTGCGGTTGCAGGACTCGCTATCGGATGACTCAACCATTATGAACAGTTCAGCAAGGTGCACCAGGCAGAGGATGCTCTCCGCAACAATGCCTGATAGCTGCTCATGAATTCTATCAAGGTACGGCTACAACACTCCATATCTCCTTTCATTTATACTTTTGTGATGAGCGTATTTCTTTCAGTTCTGCTACTGAACTCTCTTGAAGAAAACCTATACCAGCTTACCATATCTGACCTTGATGCTATATTCTTTATCCTTTATCACCGGCGCCCATATCTGAGTACACCACTAATGCGCCTGTGTACCGCAGGCCGCTCCCGTATTACAACAGTGTCCCCACTAGGTACGTCACGCCTGAGTACTTCCATTGTGCAAAGATGACAGAAGTCTATCCATTCCACGATCCCACTCCCGCCAAGCCACCCTCCCGCACCGGACCAATGTCAATTGGGATGATAGGTTGTGGAGTTGCACGGAAGCAAGTCTTGCTTCTGGGCGTCATGCTGGTTTCAGAGCGCTGTGGTCGCGGAGTCCGTCTTGGGCCGCACGACCCCGGTGCCGGCGGGAGTGGATGAGTAAATCGGCTTTGCTGAGCACTTCGTTATTCCTTCAGCGACGTGCGGTCGATGGCGACTCCCAGCGACTGTATGTCTGCTTACTCTCATACAGGTAGTGCCCAAACATCATGCGGCAAGTATCATTATGACGGTTACGATATGTTTGTTTAGGTCCTGTGAACAGCTACCGCCACCGACACTAGCAAAACTCATTTCAAGTCACATACGAGGTTACCGCCTCAGCAAGACGGTCTACAATGTCGCGGAGAATCTAAGCTGCAATTGGAGAATGATGTGAAACTAGGGTATTCTTCGTGTGGGGTAATAATACGACTCGTATCCTCCGCTCCTGAACGATTCAGACATGCTTCAGAAGGCGGTTCGCTTCTCCATGAGTCATGAATGCCAGCACAACGTCATTGACTTCCTGCGAAACCAGTACTTCGACTTCGACAATTCAGTGTCACAACTGGAATTCCTGCCCCCCGATGGCACACACATCGTCATCCAAAGAGACTTGTCGCTCGTCAATTGTTGTGCAAGATGGGCTTCTCAGTTGACATTAGCGGCTTACTCCCTACAGTCTATGGCACCGACTTTTGGCTGAGGCGCTGTTTGAGAGAGCAAGCTGGGAGCAGCAGCTAGGGGCACAACCCGAGACACCACAAGGTGGGCGGCCTGCTGCCCCGTCTGCCCTGGCATCGTGGTGTAGGAGTGCGATGGTGTCTGGACGTTGCCATCAATCGCACGCTCAGGCGGGGAGGACCGTGGTGTAACGCCGGTGGACGATGGTGGTATGACGCGAGTGGAAGACGGTGGTGTAGCGCGAGCGGAGGACGGTGGTATAGCGCGAGCGGATGGTAGAGGTATTACAACGCAAGCGTAGGACGGTGGTTTCACGCCATCGTATGGTGGTGGTATGACGGTCTGATATCGCTGGGAGGATGAGAGAATGACGAACATGGCGTCTGCACGGCTGTTAGCTTGAGTCAGAGCTTAAAGACCTTCATGGCAAGCAACGTACGAATGAATGCGGGCAGCCCAAGGAGGAGGAGGAATAGGAGGATGTTGACAAGCAGGTGAACACCGAAACCGGTCTTGAGGCCAACTGCAAGCGGAGGGAGGAACAGGGCGACGATAATGAGGACGATGTCTCTCTGAGCCGGTCACGACATGGTTAGCTTGCTGCTGGCGTGTTTGAAGGCGGGAAAGGAATGGGAGCATACGTGGGTGACACCCACTGTTCCTTTGGAGATGCTCTGGTTTCCTTTCTCCATGATAGCCATGTCTCTCTGGCAATCATGGCATCGTTAGCTTGGTTGATGGCATCCATGAAGATCAGGAGGAACTGGGAGCTTACGACGATCGTCCCTTGGCTCGCTCACCGTCAGGAAGGAGTGATTTAGGTGGACGGTGGCAACCAAGACAGGCTGTCTTGGAGGTTGAGCTGAGATGATCGGTAATTGATGCTTGACTTGAGAAAGTTGTGGTGAAATATGAGGTTGAGGGATGTAATGAGAAATGGAGGAGGAGAAGGGATTGAAGGACTGAGATAACTATGTTCTTGAAGCATCGTGCCTGCCATGTGTATACTATCCTGATAGATTCTGTTGTTGTTGATGTGCCAAGGTACAAATACAGTAATTCCTACAATAGTGGTGCTTCTATTTTGGGAGTGTGGAGGGGACCCTCGAAGTTCCGTCACTTCCTGAAACAAAACGGTCGCTAGCGCGCTTACGTCTTCACGGACACGGGTACCTTGTACGGTCCCTTAGATCTGGCAGGAACAATTCTGAAACCTTTCCATACATACCTTACATCACTCCACACCATCTCCAGGCCCTTCTCTTCACTGAATTCTCTTCAATGTTACTTTCCATCATCGGAGAGTCAATAAGACTTAGGCATTGTCGTGGTTGACAACTGCGCAGGGGACATCCGTACAGTATCCAAGGCCGCGTGGCCGATTTATCCGGAAGAGCCCTTTCCTTAGTAGTCGGAGTTGGATGTTGCCTTCCTATGTATCTGACAAGGAGGGCAAGATGAATAGGTTTGCCTATGCCAATGGACATTCACATCCTAGGACAGCATCCCCGCACAGGTAAAGCACTGTCCGCCAGCACCCGTTGTTCCTTCATGCTGTGAAACGAGCAAGTTCGAGTGCCTCGCACAGGATAGGAGCTGACCAGATACAATGCCTCAGGTACTCGCCCAGATCACAAAACGCGCTGCGGAGACGGAGGCAACTGCTCCTGCGGTTAGGCGTCATCGGCAGCCTCCTCATCTTCCTCTCCGTCCTCTTCTTCCCCTCGCTACGTTCCGCTCTCCTACCTGCCCTATCCCTCGGTCTCCTATCCTCGGCCGACGACTTCCAATTAGAAACAGTACGATACTACGACCTCAGTAATGTCGAGGGTTCGGCGCGAGGGTCAGAGAAAGAGGAGAGGATCCTGCTATGTGCTCCGCTACGAGACGCTGCGCCACACCTAACCCTGTTCTTCAGTCATCTGAGAAACCTGACATACCCGCACAACCTCATTGACTTGGCGTTCTTGGTGGGAGACTCGAAAGACAATACGCTCACGCTACTTTCGGATCTACTGGCGGGTCTGCAAGAGCACGATGATCCGAAACAACAGTTTGGGGAAATATCTATCATGGAGAAGGACTTTGGGCAAAAGGTTACACAGGATGTGGAGAGTAGACATGGGTTTGCGGCGCAGGCTAGTAGGAGGAAGTCGATGGCTCAGGCAAGGAATTGGTTGCTTTCCGCCGCGCTGAGACCGACGCATAGCTGGGTGTATTGGAGGGACGTGGATGTGGAGACGGCGCCGCCTACGATTTTGGAGGATCTGATGAGGCACAACAAGGATGTCATAGTCCCGAGTACGTGGTAAAATGGATTTGCTGTTTGGGCTACACTGATTTATGGTTAGACGTATGGCGGCCTTTACCGGATTGGCTCGGCGGAGAGCAACCTTATGATCTGAATTCATGGCAAGAGTCGGAGACTGCGCTTGCACTGGCCGATACTCTGGACGAAGACGCCGTCATTGTAGAGGGCTATGCAGAGTATGCTACCTGGAGACCACATCTTGCCTATTTGCGGGACCCCTATGGCGATCCCGACATGGAGATGGAGATTGATGGTGTGGGAGGGGTCAGTATTTTGGCGAAGGCGAAGGTCTTCCGGTCCGGTGTCCACTTCCCTGCCTTCAGCTTTGAGAAGCACGCGGAAACGGAAGGATTTGGTAAAGTAAGATACACAATCACCCATTGGCTTGGAAATGCTCATAGTTCTACAGATGGCAAAGCGGATGGGATTCTCCGTCGTCGGCCTTCCACACTACACGATATGGCATCTCTACGAACCAAGCGTGGACGACATACGGCATATGGAAGAGATGGATAAGGAGAAGAAGGAAAAGGAAGCGGAAGAAAAGGCGAGACAGGAAGCCGCGAACAAGCTGAAAGCGGCGTTTGATATTCCGGATGAGCAGTGGAAGGCCGATAAGTCTACAATACAGGACCTTGCAAAGATTGAGGACGGAGGCACGTCGACGGGGGAAAAAGGAGATACCAATGAAATTACAGAGAAGGCCAAGGAAGAACTCAAAGATGCACAGAAACAGAGCGTCAAGGAAAGGAGCGAGGAGTAAGTTTCACTTGGCTTCTCCCAATGTCCTACGCCATCGCTGACATGGTCTGCCAGGGATCTAAAGCCGGACAAGATTCCGGAGAGAGACAAGACGAAAGACCCGGATGACGACAAGTCCAACAATTCGGGAAAGTCTCGACTCAACAAAGTTCGTAATCTTTGAGCTTTTCCATTCTCCAGGCTCGCTCCAAGGATCTTTACTAGGGATAACTGAGGAAGGCGTTTATGTTCCAGCATTTGCCGGGGTTGGGATCTCATTTTACGCCAGATATACCTATGACGTCTTTCAATTTTCGGGAGGATATGTCCATATTGGCGACGGTCAACAGGGTTATAGGTAGATTCAGCGCGCACAGGGCGCCGGCATGGATGGAGTTGATATAGGGAGGGAAATAGTATTCTTACGAAGGAAAGATGCAAACGATTGGATTAGGTCTTAGGATACAGAGATAAAAACTCTGGAGTTCTTCTCTTCATCTATTCATCACTAGCTTGTTAATCCTATATTGACAGCATAGTTACCTCCTAGCTTATACCATTGGGAAATCCCGATCTGTAGGTATCTGTTGCAATTTATCTCCCGGACCTTAGCAATCAGAAGCCTGAAATACTCGAGTTTTGCTTGGTTAGTAACACAACAGCAGAGGCGGTTGTGATATTGCTAGTATCGCTTGCAGCGACTACACAAGCGCGGCCACGCGGGCATCGCGGACCCTGAATTTGAGGTGCATCTCCATCAGTACACTTGGCTTGCTGCTGACCGTTTTGAACCCATAAACACCTCTCCCAAGGCTTGGCTGGAGAAGTTGAGAGACCAACGAAAGCAATCTCGCTGTCATACCCTGGAGTTTCAGAGCCAAAATGCAACAATAAGACGAGGCTGAGGAAAGCCAATAATGGGAGCAACATGGATGACGAGACTCTTCCGACAGTCTTATTGTTAAGACTTGAGCACCGCCTAACATCAATTCGTCCTTCCCTTCTTTGTGCCTGAGCCCGTATCAAAACATAACCAGTACTAGACCAGCAGGAAAGATGGCGGACGCTCAATTTACGGCCCCCAGCCGTCCGTCCGTGGCCAGAGATCCGGTAGCATTGGTAGCCACGGAATGCATTACCGTTACGTCCGCCATGCGAAAGCATGCACGTTTCTCTCATTCTTCCGTGGCATCGATCTTGGGAGGGGGCTCGACCGTCGGCAGGAGGGAGTTCGCTGGGCGCTCGTTGCCAAAGCCACCGCGGCCTGGAAGTCAGCTGGAAGAGCAACAGGACTCGACGACTGGCGCCCCAGCCACCGAGAGTAACGACGTTCTGACCAGCCGGTGGGGTTTGCGAGGGAAGAAAGGGACCAGCATGCAGGACAATCCACTCATGGCGGCGTTCGCGCGGTTGAGGGCAGATCTAAAGACATGCAAAGGTGCAGGGTACCGCAAACCTTGAGGATAATGTTGAAGCTAAGAGTTGTCAGATATAAGCACATTCGATACGCCTACACTCCTCCATCCGTTCCTCCAAGTAATACGAGCCTCTGCCACTTCCGCACCTATCACTTCTCTGGCCCTCATCGCAGTGACCAAGTTCCTTGGCTATAGGAACATCATCAATGAGAACTCACCGCGTCTTGCGAAGGCCATGCAATTGCTCTCTGCTGCCATCACCCATTGTCGCTTCGAGCCTATGGACGCTACCACAAACGAGATTGTGATGCTGCGGGTACTGAAGCTTATGGAGGTTATGATAACGGGACCTGGTGGGGCGATACTTGGAGATGAGAGTGTGTGCGAGATGATGCAGACTGGGTTGGGCATGTGCTGCCAACTTACATTGTCTGAGCTCTTCCGGCGCTGCGCAGAGATCTCTATGGTTACAATGTGTCAAGTCATCTTTGAGCGGCTAAAACATGTCGAAGCAGAAGCAGGAGACGAGCCGGGAGCGCTCGAGGAGAAGACAAGAGACGATATGGAGAGTGTACAGATGCATCCGGCAACGGATGGTGACAACCTTATTGCGCCACAGAGAGCGAGCCTTGAAGCGAGGGCCTCCAACAGCCTTGAACAACCGCCCGGTGCCAGTGGTTCGAGGACATCATTGACGTTGAACGGGAGCCAAATTGATCTCTCGCATGCATCGGATCCAGACGAAGACCCACCCATAAAGCCTTATTCTCTCCTTTCGATAAAAGAGCTGTTTCGTATATTAGTAGATCTATTGGATCCGCACGATCGCCAGCACACAGACACCATGCGTGTAATGGCACTGCGCGTTGTAGATGTAGCGCTGGAAGTGGCAGGTCCATCCATCGCGAGTCATCCCAGTTTAGCTTCGCTTGCAAAAGATACCCTGTGTCGCCATTTATTCCAACTCGTGCGTTCAGAAAATATAGCTATCCTTAATGAGTCCCTTCGAGTAGCCGGAACCCTACTGGAAACGTGTAGAAAGGTATTGAAGCTGCAACAAGAGCTTTTCCTTTCGTACCTTGTGGCTTGTCTTTTTCCGCGAGTGGAGATACCGCAAGAACCGGGCATCGACCCAGCGCTGTACGAAGGTGTGCCGCAAGCTCCTCGACATGTTAAGCCGGCGCCTTCGCAACCTAGCAGTGGAAGATCCACCCCTGTGCCTGTGAAAGATCGCCGTACGCTCGGTATGGAGGGCGGCATGCGGAAACCGGATTCTCGTGAGGCTATGGTCGAAAGTATAGGGGCCTTAGTCAGGTTGCCCTCGTATATGGTCGAGCTCTTCGTTAATTATGACTGTGAAATCGACCGTGGAGACCTATGCCAGGATATGGTGGGCCTATTGTCTCGGAATGCCTTTCCGGACTCTGCTACTTGGAGCACCACTAACGTGCCACCACTGTGTTTGGACTCGCTTCTTGGTTACGTGCAGTCTATAGCGGCGCGGCTTGATGATGAGCCAAAACAGGATGGTGTGCTTGAAATCCAGGAACTCAGAGAGAGCCGGAGAAGGAAAAACATCATCGTTCAAGGAGCTACCAAGTTCAATGAAAACCCGAAAGCTGGCATAGCTTTCCTTGCATCACGGGGCATTATCGAAGACATTAACGATCCAGTGTGCGTGGCGCGGTTCTTGAAAGGGACATCGAGGCTAGACAAGAAGGTGCTTGGGGATTTCTTGTCGAAGAAGACGAATGAAGAACTCCTGGCTGCATTCCTCGGCTTCTTCGACTTCACTGGGCTCAGAGTGGACGAAGCGTTACGGCAGTTGTTATTGTTCTTTAGGCTACCCGGCGAGTCACAGTTAATCGAACGGATCTTTTCGAGGTTTTCGCAACAATACTGTGTAAACGGTCTACCGAAAAACGTTGCGGACGAGACGGCTGTCTATGTACTGACATATGCTATCATTATGCTCAATACTGATCAACATAATCCGAACGTCAAATCTCAAAATCGCATGTCGTTTACTGACTTCTCGCGGAACTTAAGAGGCGTTAACGGGAACGAGGACTTCGCTCCGGAATATCTGCAAGACATCTATGATTCGATTAAGAGCCAAGAGATCATTCTCCCGGAAGAACATGACAATAAACATTCCTTCGATCATGCCTGGAAGGAACTGTTATTGAAAGCCGAGTCAGCCGATAACTTGTTGTTTGTTGATACTAATTTATTCGACGCGGATATGTTTGCTGCAACTTGGAAACCTGTCGTCGCGACTCTGACATATGTTTTCTTGTCGGCTACGGACGACGCTGTGTTTTCTCGGGTTGTGACAGGCTTCGACCAATGTGCGCAGATTGCAGCGCATTACGGATTGAGCAGCGTAATAGACCACATCATTTTCTGCCTCAGCTCTATCAGCACTCTGGCTTCGGAGAATCCGCCTAGTACGGCGTTGAATACGGAAGTACAGAGAGGTGGGAAGAGCGTCATGGTTAGCGAGACGGCGGTTAGGTTTGGGAGGGACTTCAAGGCACAGCTTGCTACTGTTGTACTATTCCGAGTTTTGTCGGGGCATGAGGCCGCTGTAAGGGACGGATGGAAACATGTATGTGCCTCTTCCCAGTTTGGAATCCATGCTGATATCACCATAGATCGTCCGCATAATACTCAATCTCTTCGAGAACTCGCTGGTGTCGCCCACTTTCTCATCTACAGCTCACCGACTAGACTTACCTCCCATACCTCTTCGTAGCCCCGCTCAGGTCATAGAGCGGGACGGCAAGGCGAACGAGTCTGGCTTTCTTTCGGCGTTTACCTCCTACGTTTCCAGCTTGACAAATGATGAACCCCCGGAGCCCTCAGAACAGGAGATCGAGTATACCCTTTGCACGGTCGATTGCGTCAATGCCTGCTCTTTAGATGACATCCTGTCTAATATTAGGTAAGTCCCACAGCTCCATGCGTTGAAGTAACTCCCTAACGACGCCGGCCCTAGTCAAATGCCCACCAATTCCCTACAATCACTTGTACCCGTTCTACTGGAGAGCGTACCAGAAGATTCGTCTCCTCGAATCATAGTCAAGTCCGACTTACCGGCGCCAAGTCCGGTCCGACACAATGAGCACAGAGCGCGATCCAACCGGCCAGCATATATTCCTGCTGTTGTATATGTGCTGGAGCTGGCTACTATGCTAGCCACCCGCGATGCAGATACAGTGCAGATTTTGGGCAAGCATGTAGCGGATGCTTTGCACAGCGTCATCAGGCAGGCCAAGGCTGTACATCCGGTCATTCTCAGCAGAGCTCTGTACTATCTCTTATGCCTGCTGAAGGCGAGTAACGTAAGTCATTTATTTCCGCCACAAGAAGGACCGTAATATTGACTCTTTCAGGAATATGAGTTTCTCCGCGCGCCGGTTGTCCTTCATACCATCTCGAGCCTCGAGGAAGACCTCCTCAGACACTCCGGCCCGTTCGTCCTCAAAGGTATACTGGAATGTATGCGAGGACCTCAGGCCTTGCGAAATGAGATGGCCAACTCGCCGGACTTCTGGTCCATCCTCCGCATCCTTCGCGCGGTATCCGATGCAACGCCCTTGGTCTTTGAGATTTTGGAGGACGTTGTCACAGGCTCACCGCCTGCTGTGTCAGCGGATAACTACGAAGCAGCTGTGAGCTTGCTCAATGACTTCGCCAATGCCGGGAGTGTAGGGGCGGTGCAAGAGCAGCTGAGAGAGGCTGGTAGGAGAGGTAAGGGAGCGAAAGAAAGCAAAGAGAGCAAGCCACAGTGAGTCTTCCTCTATGAGCTTGCATCAAAGACACCAATGCTAATGAAACTAGGACCACCGACGAGGCGGTAACTCGGGGAGCGAAGGCTTTAGGCATCGTGTTTTCATTGACGAACAGAGTATCTCACTTCATCGAACAGTCTCACCTCGATGCGAGCGAAGGTATGTTTGCCCCACCGATCTCTCCGCATTCTTGTGAGGAGATAATTGCTGACCACGTGCAGCATGGGCAACCTACTGGTCACCCATCCTCGCAACGTTAACAACCCAAGGCACGAACCCCTGCCGCGCCATCCGCCATACCGCGTTCAACTTCCTCCAACGCTGCCTGTTGTCTCCTTTACTCACATCATCCTTCCCTTTTGCGAACATCTCGTCCCCAAACCATGACAGCCCCGATGCCACGCCAAACGGTGAACACAACTCTCGATCACCAGCAACAAAAGCCAGTGAAACGATTTTCGGCATGGTTCTATTCCCTCTGATCACACGACTGTTGAAGCCGGAGGTCTACCAATCGGATCCGCATGGCATGACCGAGACGAGAGTGCAGGCCGCGACGTTACTGTGTAAGGTGTTTCTGAGCAAGATGGAGGATATCAAGGGGATAGACGGGCAGTGGGGCTTGGTGGGCATATGGGAGGGTATCCTGGGCGTTTGTGATCGGTTGATGGGGAGTGGTGTTGGTGGGAATGAGCTGGTATGTTTGACACGCAACCTATGCGCTCTTTCCCGGTTCTGCCGGCCTGTTTGAGCGGTTGCTGATGTATGCTGCGCCACAGGAAGAGGCCATCCCGGAATCCCTGAAGAACATCCTCCTCGTCATGTCCAGCTCGGGATACCTAGTCCCGCCTGATAAGCGGGATCAGGAAGCCGAAGAGGGTTTGAAGAATCTGCAAGCGGAGTTGTGGGATGAGACGTGGGTGAGGCTAGACAGGTTTCTGCCTGGTCTGATGGGCGAGCTGTTCCCGGAGGAGGTGGAGAAGGAGAGGGAGAGGAGGAGGGCGGGGAGGAGGACGAGCAGGGAGGGCGGTGCGCCAGCGGCGGCGGGAGCGGAGAATGATAAGACGTGAAGTAAAACGCAAAAAGTACTGGCAGTGCGATGCTGATGTAAAAGAATCACAAACTCGTGGGGAATAGAGTTACCGCATCGGATGTGCGTCTCGAAGCTACCTGATCAGAGGATCTGGCGTTTAGAGGCATTTTGAAGCATTTTTGCATCTTTGTAAACTACTGCTGGCCCGGTCTTGTACATTCAGTGCTGCCTCTTACGCGTGTCGGTAGCCCCGAAGCAAAGACCAGTCTTGCACTCAGTCTTCGAAAAGTCCTTTCAATCGCTCATCCGCTTCCACCAATCTTGCAATTTCGCCGTCGATATCCACATCCCCTTTCACGTTTCCCGCCCGAGTAGCCGCTATCAGCATCTTCCCAGTCTTCCTCAACTCGTCCTTCAGCTCCTGCACACCTTCACTGCCATCACCTGCTTCTTTGCCTTGGTTGGCGTCGCCCTCTTCCTCATCCACCACCTCCTCGACCTTAGCGATGTGCTGCTTCTTGTCGCCGTCACTACTACGGCCTTCCTGCGCTCCCTCCTATCCCTGCGCTCC